>QEOT01004885.1:268107-315532 GCA_003123785.1 Pterocarya stenoptera
CTCTCTATTCCCACCTATACGATGAGTGTCTTCAAACTTCCAGCTTCACTGTGTACTGAGTTGGAGAGCTTAATGCAAAATTCTGGTGGGGTCAAAAGAAGGAGGAAAATAAAATAAGGTGGATCAATTGGAGAAAAATGTGTGAGTCAAAGGCAAATGGAGGAATGGGATTTAAGGATATGAAGATCTTTAATATGGCATTACTAGCCAAGCAAGGCTGGTGGATTCTACAAAATGAACATACAATGCTGCATAAGCTTTTTAAAGCCAAGTATTTCCCTAAGACCAATTTTAAAGATGCTAAGATTGGAACATCTCCCTCTTATGTGTGGCAGGGCATATGGGAGGCAAAGAAACTACTACTAAAATGATGCAGGTGGAGGGTGGGAAATGGGAGAAACATCAACATTTGGTCAGATTATTGGTTGCCTAATCATAAACTGGCTCCAATACCTGAGAACATTAACCCAACCAAATTGCTCTGGACAGTTTCTGAGCTTATAGATGGCCAAACCAAATGGTGGGATCCAGTAAAAGTAAGAAGCCTCTTACCTCCAAGGGAAGCTTATGAGGCCCTTAATCTGATGCTAGCTTCAAACAGTATACCAGATAGCATCGTCTGGGAGCATGAGAAGAATGGTCAATTCAGTGTCAAGAGTGCATACAGGTTATTCAGGTCCTACAGTGAAGAGAGGCAACTCGGTGAGGTTTCTTATAGGGATGAGGAGAAAAGCATGTGGAGGAAAATATGGAAAATGCAAGTCCCTAATAGGGTGAAGATCTTTGCTTGGACGGTGTGCAAAAATGGCTTACCTTCTTTAACAAACCTACTAGCCAAGAAGGTGGTACTTGAATCAAAGTGGAGATGGTGCAAAAATGAAGATGAAGACATTAACCATGCCCTCCTCTATTGCACAAGCTTAAGAGCTATTCTACAAATTCATTTGAATTTCCTGTAGGAGGATCAATTGCAGAGGGATTTTATCCAGATTGCAACCTATGTAGCTAGAAGGAACAAGCCAGGCGAGATGGAGACATTATTCCTATGTGCTTGGGGTTTATGGTATCAAAGAAATCAACTGATCTTTGAGAACAAGCATCTATCTCTAGAAGAAGCAATAGACTATGCCCTCTCAATGCACCAGGATCACATTAATGCAACCGAGGTGAAGCAAAAGGATCTGAGGCATCAAGGCCATTGGCAGCCCCTACCATCGGGAGCACTAAAGTTAAATATTGATGGTGCTATATTTCCAGATAAATGCAGTTTAGGTGTAGGGATGATTCTTAGAGATGAGAATGGAAAGGTAATCTTCACAGCCAGCAAACCAGAACATAATGTAAGCGATCCCATGGAAATCGAACTTCTAGCAGTGTTGAGAGGATTACAGATTTGCTTCCCATTGTGTTTAAGAGATCTTCAAGTGGAGAGTGATTCTTTGCTGGCAGTCCAAGAAATCAATGGAGATAAAGAATCACTGTCTATGTGGGGAAACCTGATCTATGAGATTAAGAAACTGCTACTTAGATTCCCAAAGGTTGTTGTAAAGCATAGAGGTTGAATGGCCAATGCTGCTGCCCATTACTTGGCAAGACGTTCATGGCATATAGATGACCTAGTGACTTGGTGGGATTCCTTTCCTGAAAGTGTCTCACAAGTTATCTAGCATGATACATTGATTTAATTTTCCAATCTTTCTGTTGAATAAAAACAGTAAGCTTTTATCAAAAAAAAAAAAAAGTGACTCGAACAAATCAAAATGCGTTTTCGAACAATTGTTGTCCTACAAACAAAAAAATCGTTTATTGTGTTGTAAAACCCTATATATGCATCTGAGACTAATAGCGCAAGTTGTTTCTCATTCTCACATTCCAAAGTACCTCAAATAAATAAAATTCAATTTCTGAAACTTAAGTGGGCCAAAAATTGACTATGCTAACAAATTAAAATGTACGCAATTACTTGATTCTGAGACCTTTCTAGGGTTTTCATGATGTTCTTAAAACCCAAAGAAGTTCATCCACTGGATTTCTAGCGTGTTGTTACATTTAGAGTTTCGGCTTTCACCACGGTTTAGAGGTTTTAATTGGATCTCAATGGTTTGGATTTTAACTAAGGTTAAAACCCTCTTTGCTTTGCCACAGTACCTGGTAGAATGGAATAGACTTTGGCTTAGGTGGCATGATCGCTTTTGTTGATTTTCCATCATTTCCTTCATATTTCCATATGATGGTTCCTCTTAGTGCCAAGTATCCTACACTATTCACCAAGTGTGACTAAGATCTTGTAAAGTGTCTACTAAAATTTCTCAAGATTGATTTTGGACAATTCACATAGTGATTTAACCATCAACTGAACTAGATGCCATGTGGCTCTATCTCGAGTGTTACTATTCACTCCAAAAACTGCGAGGTTAAACATTGCACCTTATAATCCTAAATAATCATATGAATTTAGTTGTGCAATTCGTTTCGCAAAATTTGACTCTTAAGTGTTTCGATTAAATCAAAAGGTATTTTATAACACTTTTCATCCAAAAAAATGAAAAATGTATTATTGCACCGTAAAATTCAAAATATTTATCTAAGACCAATGACACAAAATTGTTTCTCAATCTCATACTCCTAAGTACTTCAAATAAATAAAACGGCACTTCTATCATGTGACGCCCCTAATCTCCGCTTGGGATGGAATGAAGACTTAAAGTATCAGGACATGCAACACAAGGTTACATACCCCCATTCATGATAGTTAATATGTAATGCATCCTAGTATGCAACTAGCAGTATGCAATAATTGCAGCGAAAATAAAAGGTTAAAATGTAAGATATGCCAGAATAACTAAAAACATCACAACTTCATTAGAAAATCATCATGTTCAAAATACCAATGTAGCATAGACTTATATATAAAGTCATATTATTCTCTTCATGCGTTCTAAAGCATGAAGGACTTGGGCTATAAATATCAGAATTAGATCTAGCTTCCTCACAAAAATTGGCTCTTTCTCAAACATGTGGATCCAATGCTCCATCCATCTCTTCCTGGCCGATTCCTGACACAACTTCTATCATTCCACTCAGAATGATAGTGGTCCGATAAAAGGGTGAGATTTACTTGAAATCTCAGTAAGTTAAACAGCTAACTGGTACAAAGATAAATCAATCATGAAAAATTATAAATATGCAATGCATGTGATGCAGAAATCAGTATGCATGTCTCCCATCCAGATTTCTCAACATCTTTTAAAAATATGAAGACATAGGTTTTTACTTAGTAAGTAATTTCGTCATCATTTTTTAGAAAACATAAATTCTTCATGAAAATTTTATCATAAACTTTCATCATCATAGACTTACATCATCATCTTAATTAATAACATAACGTGTGGTAACGTCACAGTTCCCCATATGCACTGTGAGTACCTGCTGGTGACCGTAGTACAACTCATGTTAAAACTATGTTATCTATAGACTCGTTCTCAATGCATTGGTAAATATAACATAACATCATAAAATTCATAACGTGTACACCCACCAACATTAGGTGTCATAATATATTGATTTCGCTCCGGCATTCTTTAAAAAGAACCCATTCGAAGCCTGTTGACTGTCCTTCGTCAACCCAAGGGTTACCACTCCATTATTAAACACTCTAGAGTGGATAGAGGAGTTTCACCAGGATAATTCCCCATCCTAGCCTTTGGGTCGTGACAAAATGATTTTTATGCTACGCTTTGGAAAATGTTTCTCATGACATGTGTGTTTGTAGTAAATTTCATACAAAAATGACATTTTTAAATGTAATATGCAAAAATGATAAAAATGTCATATGTCATGTAGGTATGCACTCAATGAATCATATAACATGATAATTTATGCCAAAAATGATAATTAAAGTATGAAATGAGCATTTATCAATAATTCATAAATAATCTATCAAGATGTAAGTTAGAGGCCAACTTACAAACTTATGGAAAAATTGAAATTAGCGTCGTAGCTACGTAAATCATATGTATACTAAATTAGAGTTAATACTCTTATGGATAGGTTCAAAATCAAAGGCTTCAAAAATTGAGTATTTACAAGAAGATCCCTAGACTTTCAAAAATTGACATTTGAGCCCTAAATTTTCACTAATTGCAAACGAACTCTAACTTTAACCAAATTTCGTAGACTTCATATTTTTGGCATTCTAAAATCATCTATGCCCTTGGATTTTCAAAATTCAGAGTAAAACTTGTCCAATTAGTCCCAACCCGTGGCACGCATCTTAGTTGATGCCTATGTATATTTTCAACTATTGATCCCTATGAATGCATGCATATGAGATTTTATTTAATCACTAATGATCACTAACATCTTCAGGGACATTATTAAACCTAATCCTTGAGTAATAAAGTTCATCCTAACACTTAATCAAAGCTAAGAAATCCTTAATCACCAAAATACTTAAAACCGATCCATGCTTGAAGATCAAACCAAGATAGATTGAAAACCTATCATGGCATGCTTCTAACCACAAATTTAACCTTCCATAATGCTGTTAGAATAATGGTAGATCATATAAAATCATACTTAGTACATGTCATAGCTAAACTTCCATTTAAAAACATTCAATCATTCAAACATTCCTTAAATTGACCCGATTTAAGCATTAAGCATCATAACCTCCTCAAAACTCAACCAAATTTTGTACCAAAACTTGGAAACAAAACTTGAAATGCTATCTAAGAACAAAAGGAAGAAAACTTACAAATTTCATGGCCTTCCAAGCACTCTAGACTGCCTTACACAAGAACACTCAAGAACTCACCAAAACTCAATTGACTTGCACTCTTTTGATCTCTAAAAGGGGGAAAGGCTCTCAAGGCTCAAGATGATGCTTGGAGTTGTGGTGTGGATGAAATGAGAAAGGGAGGGAAGTATTTATAGGAGGCCAAGGGGTGAGGGGCGTTGGCTTGGGTGCTTGGTGATTGGGTGAAGTGGAAGGTGCTCAAATCTGAAAAATTTTTAGATTTGCTTGCATGAGCTTAGGTCAGCTTGTGGAGGGGGAATAGTAGCCTAAAACTACCATGATTCCCTCTAGAGAATTGCTACATTGATCCTAGAAGTCAGGTATGGTCGTGGGACATTATTTGGGTGGCAAAACCACCCTTGAAAACAGGTGGATGGAGGTGATTTTGTGGTAGCAGAAAATCAGTTCGGTTTTGGATGTTTTTGGGCAACAAAAATGAGTCAAAATCCTTCATGATGGTCATGTAACTTCTTGGTGATTGGGTGGAGAAGGAGGTGGCATGGGGTGGTGGTGCAAACCATGGTAGAAGGCTGGTTCAAACTTGACTCAATCGATTACAACACAAACTAAACCAAGGTGCACCCGGTTTGGTTCAAGGAATTGGTTTGTGCAAGTAATTTCATCCAAGTTTCAAACTGACTTTGGGAGGGTCTCATGAGGTGTTTAGGGACCATATTTCCCTTGAGGAAAAACCACAAAAAATGTTAGGCCCAAGGGCAAAACAGTCCAAGCATTACAAAAGGCAATGCACAAAACCGATTGAAGCATGGTTTGGGCTTGTTAGTTGTTATGAAATTTTTCATAATGACATGTGGATTGGTTTAGTTAGGTCATTAATAGGGTCTTAATAAAGGTTTAAGAGAGTATTAATTTAAGAAAATTTGAATTAAAAAGTTAAAGAAAAAATTAAGCACAATGAAGCTCCAAAGCATGGCTTAAAGTGCACTAAACTTAAGGGTGACGGTTAATGGCCTTAGCCAATTTTCAAAACTTAATTTGGTACTTTGAGTATGATTTGGACTTAAGGAAACCAATGGTATGGTATATTGGGCTTTTGGTCTTGAATGGTGAAATGAGTCCAAACATGGTTTTGGTTCATGTGGGCTTAAAAAGGCCAAATGTATGGGCTCATGGTTTAAGGGCTCTTGGACTTGAATGAGAGGGCTTCATTTTACAGATTTGTAGGGTTAAAAAGAAACCTCAAAATTCACTAAATTGGGTTTGAAAATATTTGACTTGGCCATAACTAGTCTTGAATTCCTTAAAGCTTGATTCAAAGTTTTCTTGGGCTTAGACCATGAATGTTCTAAAGTCCTAAATAGCCTCACCAAAATTAATAATAGGCTTACCTTTCTAATCCTTAGCTCATTAACACTAAGTACCATAATTAACGCTAATCCCACTATTAACCTTAATATAAGTAATTAACACATAATTAAGAGTCTAATACCTCCACTCTTACCAAGTTAGGCCCAATAGCCTTATGTCCTTTTTATTGAGCCTATTTTCTAGAGTCCTCCAAGAAAGCTTAAAACTTTATATCTCCCAAGTTGGGCCTAATACCTTAGTGTCTCCCAAAAAGCCTGGGTCCTTAATAAATTAATCTCTTGGGCCTTCCTAAGTCCATCAAGAATTTTACCCAAATTGCTTATCCCATTATTGTGACAACCATCCAATGTGCAATGTGTCATTCCCTTATAGGCCTCTTGGTTTCTTATCCTCAAAATTAATAAATCACTAAAAATTCTCCAATCAACCTCCAAGAATTTCATTTTCCTCAAAAATCAATATTACACTAAAATCTTCTGATAATTCTACTAAACCCAAAACATATGTCCTTTTTGCCAAATCAAATATCCAAAACGTTCTTATTCTCAAATAGTTCAACTCCTAATTAACTAGGATTAAGGCTACTAAGGTCAAGGCCTGAGGGCATTTTAGGCAGGGTGTTACATATCACCATATTGACTAGAAAACCTAAGCGGTCACTTGATTCGTGAAATCGTTTTGGGATTTCATTATGCTCCTAAGCTCTAAAGAAATTAATCCACTGAATTTCTGGTGGACTGCTACACCCAAGCTATTTGCAATAGTTTTAGATTATTTAGTAATATTTTAGGATTTTTATTTATAAACTTTATTTATTGATAGAAATTATTTTTAGATTAATTTCTAGTATTAGATGTAAACTTTTGATGGAAAAAGTATGTATTTATTTTGTGGATATGGGCTCCAAGTTATATCTGGGCCCACATGATTGTAAAACATGTTCAAAAATCAGTTTTGGGCTTCAATTACAGGTTCTGGATAATAGCCCATTGAGGATCATGAGTGGCCAGACAGCCCGTAGGTAGACAGGCAGAGCCACCTGCCCACATATGACGAGGCTGGGTAGTAAACACAAAAAGAAGCCCCCACCCAAAAGAGTTTGGGGAGCGGGCAGTTTGACATCAAAATTAATCAAATTAGTCCATCCATTAGTATATACCACATTTTGAAACGTAAAAGCCTAAAAAACTCGAGCAAGAATTTTGTTTTTGCAAGTCTTTTGATTTCTATGAAGTATCCCAAGTTGGTAGAAAAGGAAATGTAGGTGCTCATTACTAGCTATTCATGATAAATGTATCAATGACACTGTAGTATGGTGGTATTCTCCACTGATTTTATTCTAGAAAGAACTCTTATAGATGCTGCCATGAAATAGGGCTATGCAAATCCTCTGCTAGCTCCGACTCTGACCAACCTCTACTCCGATTCTAACTCCGCGGAGTTGGAGTGTTCGAAACTCGGAGTTGGAGTCGGATTTTAGAGGCATTGGAGCCTCCGAGTTTCGACTCCGAACTCTGACTTTTAAAAAAACAATTCAGATGTTACAGCACTAGCACACCAACCTGTCAAATTTGACAAAAAGGCTATCGATCGTAGTGTTAAAGTAAAGACATCACATGTAAAAACATTTTGCATGGGACATCACATCTTTTCAAAAGGTTGTTTTATCTTCTTCTTTTTTCTAGAAGTTTCCTTTTTATGCCAAGTATTCAAACTTATTTTATTGGTAAGTTATCATCGAGGGTCCAACCATCAAGAATGCGCCCAGAGAACGAAAAGAATACCACTCGGTGAGACTAGCCTTCCCTAGGATGATAGCCCCATCTCTTCTTAGCCTCTCAACCACGCCCGCATCCCATGGCACCACCGAGCCCAGTGGCGCATATGAGCCAGTCGTGGTGTTCAGCTTGTCCTTCATGGCAATCATGTCCTTCAAGAGCATCGAGATTCCATGCAGCTACAAAAGGTCCCCAAAAGTACCAAATCTCACCCTCTCCCAGTTAGTCTCGTCGACTTGATCCTTGGTGTCAAGATTGACCTCCACCACGCTGCGAAGCAAGGGATTCAACGTATGGATCCTGTGCAAGTAAAAGTCAACCAGCTATATGGACGTGAGCTTGTTTTCCACAAAGCCCGGTTGGATGTCTTCGATCATTGCCTCCTCGATCGAGAAATCCTCACTGTTAATTGTACGGAAGAAGAATATATCGACGATGATCCATACCTTGAGTGTCATCTGTAACTTCGAACTCCAAATTCTACCTCCAAACTCCGATCAGAGTTGAACTCCAACTCTGATTAGAGTCAAAGTCTGAGTCGAATTCCACCCCTACCATGTAATTGATTTTAAGTCAATAGAGAAATTTCTATTATAAAAAATAAAATAACTTCTAGCCGGAGACTCTTATAAAGTGAGAATATCGGAGACCAGTAGGAAGCTAACACATAAGCGAACACATGACCAAATTACACTCCGCGTAAACAAGAGATCTATGTTGTCCCTCACTCTCTCTATCTCTCGATTCTTCCCTCCCCCTCTCTCTTTGCTCTCTCACTCTCTCTATCGAAAGAGAAAACCTCTACTCCCTCTCTCTCTGCTCTTTCACTCGATCCGAAAGACAAAACCCTCACTACCTCTCATTGAAGCCACCAAGATTCTCTCTACTCTCTCACTCTCTCAATCTCTCGATTCGAAAGTGAAATTGAAACCCAAACTTTGGGTCACGCTAGCTCTCTCGATCCGAAAACTCCATCTTCGTCTCTCATGACTGAACCTGAGAGAGATAATTTTGGATTTCGTGACCCAACTCAGATTCGAGGTAATTATATTTTGGATTTCATTATTCATGTTTTCTTCTCCTGACAGTAGATTAGGAGTGTATTTCTCATGATTTTATTTTTCAGAAATCCCTAATTTTCAGAAGTTTAATTTTGTAGGGTTTTTTCATTGCTTGCTTGAAAAAAGTTCAAAACCCTAACCCTCCCTCAACTCCACCGAAGAATGAAGGTGCGTAGTTGGATAGATTTGGATAGAAATCTGAGTTGGATAGTTCAAGAAATCTAAGTCTGAGTTGGGATAGAAATATGAAGTCATTTAGATAGGTTTGGAAGTTTCATCCCACATAAAATTCTCATCTCATCTCAACTCATCATTACACATTTTTCAAATTTTCATATAAAATATAATAAACAATTCAACTTTTTCAAATCTCAATTCAACTTTTTCAAATTCCAAAACAATAATAATATTAAGCTTTCAAATAAAACATAAAATTCTCATCTCACCCCCCAAACCTGAGCCCAATCTTAGTAAGGTGAAAGGGTGAATCAGGTTGACATTAAATCTATGCATTTCCTCAGTGATACTAGAGTTCATTATTTTATATGTTAGTGATCGCATGCATGGTAAGACTCTAGATATGATCATCTACTTTTTCAAAGCTATTGATTGGGCTGGTATCAGCAAGTTGTTGTGCTTGAGACTCTATAAGCTTAGCTGCAAGTTGCTATGCTTGAGAACCCATGCTTGTAAATGTAGACCATCAAACCTGAGGCCATTTCCTTACTTTAGAGAGAAAAAAAAAAGTACCAATAATTAGAAGAAAACAAACATTTTACTAAGATTCCAGGTTGAAGTACATAAAATTTTGTTTATTTCGTCATATATTTAAGCCATACCTCCCTACTACTCTAGTCATTCAGAACCAAGATTAGATACACTAAAACAAACATTGAAGGACTCATTTGGTTCCCCATATCATCTGACCATTTCATTTGGGTTCTACAAATATGTTTTTGATTAATAGCTTGTTTGGACTAAAATTGGGTCACAAAGGTTGCAAAATAATAATCTGTTTGGACTATTTTCATATGACTGTTTGGACTATTTTCGTACAATGTTTGGACTAAAATTAGGTCATCAAAGGTTGTAAAAAAGGCTAGTTTCCACATGACACTTTCTTGCTCTTGTTTAATTTTCAACTAACTGTTTTTTGAGCTCGCTGTTTTTGCCTCTCAAGTTTAACAGTGGTGCTAGTTCAAGTTTTTAGTCTTCAAGAAGAATAGATGAAGCTTGGTTGGAGAGACCACTTTGCCACTGTGGGATTCCATCAAAACTAAGAATTTCTACCAAAGATACTAGTTTTAGCTAACGGTTTTTCAATTGTCCGAAGTATAAGATGGACAAACAATGCGGATTTTTTCAATGGCTTGATTTTGAAATGGAACAAAAAAATTGTTGCAAAATGACATTGGAGTTAGCTCAAAGAATGAACGACATGATCAATCAAGAACGTAGGTTCACTAAAGAAGCAAAATTCAAAGCTATGAAAAAGAAGTACAAAGAAACATTAAAAGTTTTATTCTTGTCATGGTTTTGTATTGTTTTGGTTTTTGCTGTAATTGCTTTAACTTTTTAATGATAATCATGTACTAAGGATAGTTGGTTTATATCTAATATGACCCTTTATTAATTTGCGTAGAACATAAAATTGGTTTACATCTACTAGCTTATATATATAACAGCCATTTATTGTACTTCTTATTGGAAATGTATTAAGATATGATAATCAATTAAAAACTTAATTTGATTTACTTATATAAATAAATAAATAAATAAAAACTTCAATATTATGGATTCATATTGAGCCAGGCCATATCTTAATTAATATTTCTGCATTTCATTAAGCTAATGGCTTTAGCTCAAATGCCACTTTTGTGCCTATCAAAACATGGCATGACTTCAACTCAAGAAAGTCTATAAATGCCTACAAAAGATCAAGAACTAAATCAAATAATTTTCTTGCTTGATTTCCTAGTCCCAAACATCCAAGAAACATTAAAAAAACTGAAACAATTAAAAATATCAAATAAGTTTTGGCATTTCTTGGTATAGTTGCTAGGCAAAAAACTTAAACTAAAAGAGACAAAACAAGACATTATTGGTGGATTGATGTGTAAGTCCAACAGCAACAGCATTGGCCAAGACACCACCACCAGTGGTTGAATTTCCAGAGGAATGGGGCTGGTGAATCAGTGAATTTCCAAAATCAGTTTTGCCAATAAGAGTACCATCACATTCCATACAAAGAAGTTGCACCCCCAAGTTAAACACCAACCTTATGCTTCTTGTTCAAGATCCACCCTTTGTGATATGTTGTCATTTATATTTCCAACATCTCTACATGAAAGACAGAAAAAGCATAAAAATAAAGTTATTAAATTAAAACAAAAAGAAAAAAAGGATCTTTGTACTATACCCCAACGAATGACAGTTGTTTTTTGTATGATCCTTAATCTTACAAATGCTACAACACATTTTCTTCACTGATGCAGTCTCTCTCGAGTTCTTTGCTCTCAAAGATTTTGGTTTCCTTTCGTTGGCACCCGTTGAGGATCTTGTAAAGTTTTTGAGAAATTTGATATTACTTGTGATGTTAACACAGAGGATTCATTACGTGACATGTCTCTGCTTTCTAAATTTTGTTCTTCAATAGTATCCATCAAGAGCAACTCCTTATGTACCTTATCCAATGCAAGAGAAAGGTGGTCTATTTTAAACCTTGATTGTGAGCCAAGTTCTGCAATGTCATAAAACTGCATCATCAAATGGCTTTTTTGCATTATCGAATCTTCTTGTGTTGAAACATGGCCCTCAAAATTTGATATTTCACGGATAACTCGACTCTTAGTGATGTGGCAAAGAATCTAAGTTTGATTTCTTCATGAATACACATAGGATATGCCTATAAAGAATACCTAGAAACTCAAACATATGATATGTACATATTGTTGTTGCTTCTCTACAATCCATAGGCACATAATAAATAAGTTTTTTCTTGCCCTTAGGTGCCACCACATACATCTTACTTTCACCTTCAGTATGAACTTTTGTTACTTTGTACCGTTGGCAATTGAATAGCTCATCTTGAAAGATACTAAAGGACTTCCTCGTATACACTTTGGCTGCTTCTTCTTCAATCTCCCAACATGTTTTCAAAATTGCCTTAGTCAATTTCGTTCTCACATCCTTCTATTTCTCCTTAAAATAACGTGCATCTAAGACTTTCTCATACTGATGCACAAAGTCACCCGCCNGTTGTTGCAAAATGACATTGGAGTTAGCTCAAAGAATGAACGACATGATCAATCAAGAACGTAGGTTCACTAAAGAAGCAAAATTCAAAGCTATGAAAAAGAAGTACAAAGAAACATTAAAAGTTTTATTCTTGTCATGGTTTTGTATTGTTTTGGTTTTTGCTGTAATTGCTTTAACTTTTTAATGATAATCATGTACTAAGGATAGTTGGTTTATATCTAATATGACCCTTTATTAATTTGCGTAGAACATAAAATTGGTTTACATCTACTAGCTTATATATATAACAGCCATTTATTGTACTTCTTATTGGAAATGTATTAAGATATGATAATCAATTAAAAACTTAATTTGATTTACTTATATAAATAAATAAATAAATAAAAACTTCAATATTATGGATTCATATTGAGCCAGGCCATATCTTAATTAATATTTCTGCATTTCATTAAGCCAATGGCTTTAGCTCAAATGCCACTTTTGTGCCTATCAAAACATGGCATGACTTCAACTCAAGAAAGTCTATAAATGCCTACAAAAGATCAAGAACTAAATCAAATAATTTTCTTGCTTGATTTCCTAGTCCCAAACATCCAAGAAACATTAAAAAAGCTGAAACAATTAAAAATATCAAATAAGTTTTGGCATTTCTTGGTATAGTTGCTAGGCAAAAAACTTAAACTAAAAGAGACAAAACAAGACATTATTGGTGGATTGATGTGTAAGTCCAACAGCAACAGCATTGGCCAAGACACCACCACCAGTGGTTGAATTTCCAGAGGAATGGGGCTGGTGAATAAGTGAATTTCCAAAATCAGTTTTGCCAATAAGAGTACCATCACATTCCATACAAAGAAGTTGCACCCCCAAGTTAAACACCAACCTTATGCTTCTTGTTCAAGATCCACCCTTTGTGATATGTTGTCATTTATATTTCCAACATCTCTACATGAAAGACAGAAAAAGCATAAAAATAAAGTTATTAAATTAAAACAAAAAGAAAAAAAGGATCTTTGTACTATACCCCAACGAATGACAGTTGTTTTTTGTATGATCCTTAATCTTACAAATGCTACAACACATTTTCTTCACTGATGCAGTCTCTCTCGGGTTCTTTGCTCTCAAAGATTTTGGTTTCCTTTCGTTGGCACCCGTTGAGGATCTTGTAAAGTTTTTGAGAAATTTGATATTACTTGTGATGTTAACACAGAGGATTCATTACATGACATGTCTCTGCTTTCTAAATTTTGTTCTTCAATAGTATCCATCAAGAGCAACTCCTTATGTACCTTATCCAATGCAAGAGAAAGGTGGTCTATTTTAAACCTTGATTGTGAGCCAAGTTCTGCAATGTTATAAAACTGCATCATCAAATGGCTTTTTTGCATTATCGAATCTTCTTGTGTTGAAACATGGCCCTCAAAATTTGATATTTCACGGATAACTCGACTCTTAGTGATGTGGCAAAGAATCTAAGTTTGATTTCTTCATGAATACACATAGGATATGCCTATAAAGAATACCTAGAAACTCAAACATATGATATGTACATATTGTTGTTGCTTCTCTACAATCCATAGGCACATAATAAATAAGTTTTTTCTTGCCCTTAGGTGCCACCACATACATCTTACTTTCACCTTCAGTATGAACTTTTGTTACTTTGTACCGTTGGCAATTGAATAGCTCATCTTGAAAGATACTAAAGGACTTCCTCGTATACACTTTGGCTGCTTCTTCTTCAATCTCCCAACATGTTTTCAAAATTGCCTTAGTCAATTTCGTTCTCACATCCTTCTATTTCTCCTTAAAATAACGTGCATCTAAGACTTTCTCATACTGATGCACAAAGTCACCCGCCATCGTGCTCGATCACACATAATCCTTAAAAAATTTGTTCATACTTTCACTCCTTTGCATAGTTGACAAATCAACACAAAATATGATTCGCAAGTAAGCCAAAACTCACTTCTCTAGTCGATTGTAAAGATTTTGCAGCCAATCATTGCCTACTAGACCATACTTAATTAGTATGGTAACCCATTCCTCCTCGAACTCATCAGATGTTATTATATCATGGATACAATGATAAAACTCTTTTTGAAAGTCTGAAAACTTGTTATAGACATGTGCCAAATGTTTTGAAAATTGTTATAAAATATACCACAAGCACAATTGGTGAGTTGTATTTAGGAATACCTCTGCAATGGTCTTAGTCACTGCTTTGTCATCATCAGTAATAATAGTTGAAGGGGCACGCCCAAGCATTGCTTCCTACCATGTTCTTAGTAACCATATATAGAATTCAACTGTCTCATTAACTAACAACGCACAACCAAATATTATGGTTTGGTGATGATGATTAACTCCTGAGAACAGCACAAATGGCATCTTATAAACATTTTTCAAGTATGTCGCATCAAACGTGACAACATCTCCGAAATATTGATATGCAGACCTTAATCTTGCATCTGTCCAAAAATAGCTTCCCATACACCTATTCTCATTGACCTACATGGAGTACACAAACCCAAGTTCTTTACACTATCATTTAAGAAAGTATGCATACAACGTTTGTGCATCTCTCTCTTCAAACAATTTTCTTCTTTTAGTTCCCAAAAAATTTTCTACGTCCTCTCCAATACAACCAATTTTAAAATCACCATTTGCTTCTTTGCTTAACACCGATATTATCTTCCTTGTCGGTATATCAGACTCATTCAAAGTGAGAATTAGCTTTTTTTGCACACGTGTGTTCAGGCACGAATTTGCATACTTTCCACCTTTCATCATCTTTTTTTTATACACATGGTAGTTTTATACCCAATCTTTGTTTCAGCGGGGTTTGAAAATTTGTCTTTCTTTTTGTTTGAGACTTTCATGCCTAAATCCCTCCCTTGTACAAACATAGTGTACTCAAATTAATTTTTTTCCCCTCTTAATAATTGTGTATGGTTGGTCCTCATTGCAAAACCTTTTCATCTTGCCTATGCCTTGTAAAATGCTTGGGCGTCCTTAACTTCATCAAATTCTTTCCCAATGACCAATTCAAAAACTCCAGTACTAGAAGTGGAAATGAAATTGACTCCATCTCCATCTCCATCTTCCACATTCAGTCTATCATCATCAAAATCTCCCAAATTCACGCCATCTCCCACATTCACATCACATTGATCTTTCACAGTTTCATCATCAATAGTTTCATTTACATCTTGTGGACAGTTACTCGTCGTTAGTATCTCAACATCATCACTATCCGAACTCCACCTAAAATCCTTCATCCCAACATAAAACAATGTAATCAATATAGAATTCAGTCCCTAAAAAAATTTCAATATTATTCAACTATGCAAATTCATACCATTGCCTTAGAAAAAAAATGCAGAAGATGAACCAAAACAAGCATTACACAGCATATACCCCAAGCATGTCGGAGGAAATTAACATAAACAAAACAACAAAGATCACTTTCATTTCAAAAGAACTGAAACCAACACACTAACTCTGCACAAACCCATCACTACATCAGATTACCTCAAGTTCTCTACTATTAGTACTCATATTCAGAATCCTACAGAGATGATAACAAATATAGCAATTTGTTTGGAAAATGAAATGCAATAAAAAAACACTGACCATGTGAAATGCTTGGTTCGTCGTTATGCGGACAGTGAGAAATCAAAGCCAAAAATTCAAAAAATCCTACAACAAAACACACACCATTACAAATTAGGGATTATAAAAATAAAATTAGGGATTACAAAAACACACACTGTACCTGAGGTGCCCGACTGTTGGGAGGTTTTTCATGAGGGAGATTGAAGGGGAGAGAGAGAGAAAGAGAGAGAGAGAGAGAGTCACGCAATCGAAGGAGAGAGAGGAAATCGATTTCGAAAGAGAGAGAAAAACTCGATCAGGAAGGAGAAACTCTAAGATGACCCTGTATGCGTCCCCACATTTACAATTAAGGAAGGCTTATGTGTCACCTTTCTATTAGCCTCTGATAAAACCACATTTTAGGATTGTTTGCTTTCAAAACTCATCTCAACTCATCTCATCTTTATCATTACAACTTTTCTAAATTCCCACACTAAAATATAATAAATATTCTTACTTTTTCAAATCTCAAAAGAATCTTTTCAAATTCTCACACCAAACAATCTTACTTTTTCAAATCCCAAAATAACATTTTTAAATTTCTACATAAAATATAATAAATAATTTATTTTTTTTAATCTTAAAATAATAATAAAATTAAAAAATAATATTCATAAAATATCTTATTTTACTATTCATAAACTATTTCAACTAACTCATCTCAATTTTCCTTTCAACTCAAACGGCCACTATCTCCGTTATGAAGCGTTTCTGTACAAAAAAAACCACGTTAAAATTTTGTAATTTATATTTTTGTTAAAGTTTGCTTTTAAGGCGGTGACTTTTAGAACACATTGAATTCTCGTAGTACCAGCCCGACCTGTCTAGCGTCCCCTAAATTTTATTCTTCCCAATTTATTTTGTTTCTATATATTTTATTTTCTTCTTGAACAAGCAGAGCTCTCTCAGGGGTGCGTCCTTTCCCTTTCCACTCGCAAAGCCCTACGTGAAACTCCCGTTTCAAGACCTCCTTCATTCTTTCCATCCTTCTTTCCACCTTAATCTGGTCGAGACGAAGCTTCTTAAATACGAATCCAAGAACGAAACCCTAATATCTTCAGGCAAGGTCGTAAGAGACACAGACAGATTCTATACTTTTTGGTCATGGTATGTTCATTTCTTCTCCTATCCTCTCCTCTTTTATTTAATATTCAAATTATTTTACCATTTTTTTCTGTTTTGTTTTTTGAAAGAATCGTGGAACAGAAATTGAACGAGAAGAAGGCTTTAGTTTTTGTGTATTTTCTTTACCGTTTCGTCAAGCTATGTTGGGGACTTATGGTTTACTTATGTTCTTAATTTACGGGATCTTTATGTTTTGGAGTTTTAGACTCCTATTTTATCTTGGGACATGTGCATGTTATTATCGAATATTTCTAGTTCGCTATTGGGTCTCGTTGTGTTCCAGGCTTTCGATGTCTGCAAATTGACGATGTTAATAATAGCGAAGTTTGATTAATTCGTATATTCAAACCTACCCAAAATTTTAGAAAAGCATGCAACAAAGATAACGAAAGAGTAGGTTTCCAAAAAATCAATCTTTAATTTTTTTTTTTTTTTTTGATAAGTAATAAGTAGATTTTATTCATATGAATGCAATAGGCATAGCCCGTGTAATTTTTATTTAATTTTAGGCGAGTCAATATTAAGATTTGGACCAAAGAACTGATAAACGAATACATCTATGTCTTTGAGCATAAATATATTTTTGTATGCCTTAAGAGAATCATTTGCCCACCTGTTATAAACAAATAATTTCAGAATTGACTCACCCTCTTCAATACACTGTTTATTTGGGCAGCTGCTATAGATTGTGATGAGCTGAGTTTTAATGAATTCCTTTTATCCTTTTCTTTTTTCAATTAGGTATTTCTCTGGTGTACGCCATGTGGACTTGAGCTATGCCTTTTGTGTTCTTCAATAAACATTTAATTACTTGACTACAAAAAAAAAATAAAAAATAAAAATTTGACTTGCATTGATATTTTGCAACAGAAACAGAGAAATCTTAAGGTACACCTGGTGTAACATCACATAATTACTTTTAGATTTTGTCAAGTTTATGGCTGGATTTCAAGTCCTCCATATGCTTGCTATGCACCATTTACTATTCTATTTGAAACTCAGTTTTTGTCATAATTTCAAAATATTGAAGAAATGGTCATAATTTTAATAATTTTTTTAGATCGGATTGCTTTTAGTCTTCAGTCATCTTGATAACTTTCAAGCATGATGGGCACCAGGAGGTCATGTAATTTTTTTTTTTGATCGGGAAACAAATTTTTATTGATCAAAAGAGTAGGCATAAGCCCAAGTATACCAAGAGGTCACGTAATTAAACATTATTGACAAAATATTGATCTTATGAGAAGTTATTTTGGATCGTCACATCGTAAAAGAGTCGCAACGAATGTCACTTGAATTGAACCCTACATAGACACACACGCTCACACAATATATATATAGATTGAAAAGAAACGATAATCTTTTTTCTTATAAAAAAAATAGGTTCTTTCTTATTTTTTATCGATGAATTGTCAGTTTTGGACGGGTTAATTGATTCAAAATTTGACCTATGTGGTAGACTGAGAATATGTAGCTATAGATTGACCTTGCAAAATATTGATGTAGAAAACATAGTAGAAGTAAAACTTGCTCTCAGCCCTCTTAAGATTTCCTATGTTTGCATGTCTGGGAAAATATAGATGCCACGAAAGTTAGATGGCATAATATTAAAAAGCATCACACTAGGTAAACTTGAAAAGTTATACGTATTTATGTGTGAAAATATATGTACAAGGAAAAGTTGTTTAGTGTTAATATTTCTTTTTTTATGACGGGGGAACCACCCCACGACAGAGCCCTTAAGACTCACCCATGGAACCTAAACCCCTGGGAGACTAGCACAACAACCCACTGCCATGGCCTTCCACTTAAATTGCAGTTTGATCCCAGGGGGAGTCAAACCTGTGACATGGGGCGCATGCACACAAGTTCGATCTTACCACTTGGGCTACCCATGGGTAGGTAGTGGGTTTAATATTGATAAGAGTCTACCAAGTATATCTTGTTCAAGCCTTATATGGGCTTGTGAGTGCATTTGTGCCCATGAAAGTTTGCATGCACGAAACGGTGATAAAGTCCAGTCCCATTGCAATTTATTTCCACTTGAAAACTTCTGGTTCTTTAACTAATTATGCATGCGCACGCGCGTGAGAGAGAGAGAGATTTAATATTTTGTAAATACCACAATTTTCTTGATTTTTCATTGCATCGACTTGTTAGATCTTACCTTTAAAAAATTACTTGTTGATTTATCCACTCTCTCCCTCTTCACAGGCTGCGAAGATTCTGGCTAACTTACTTGTGATGGGCTCTGGTATATTAGCAAGGGCTGTTGTCCAGGCATATCGTCAAGCGCTTACAAGTAAGTTTTCGGACGTTCCAACTTAATCCTACCNCTACCAAGTATATCTTGTTCAAGCCTTATATGGGCTTGTGAGTGCATTTGTGCCCATGAAAGTTTGCATGCACGAAACGGTGATAAAGTCCAGTCCCATTGCAATTTATTTCCACTTGAAAACTTCTGGTTCTTTAACTAATTATGCATGCGCACGCGCGTGAGAGAGAGAGAGATTTAATATTTTGTAAATACCACAATTTTCTTGATTTTTCATTGCATCGACTTGTTAGATCTTACCTTTAAAAAATTACTTGTTGATTTATCCACTCTCTCCCTCTTCACAGGCTGCGAAGATTCTTGCTAACTTACTTGTGATGGGCTCTGGTATATTAGCAAGGGCTGTTGTCCAGGCATATCGTCAAGCGCTTACAAGTAAGTTTTCGGACGTTCCAACTTAATCCTACCAAGCTTTATGCTTGCTTAATCCTGTTTTTTTAAATGTTGTTTTTCCTATTGTTGTTGTGTTATTTGTGATTGTTTCTAGAGTTGTTTGTATGCTTGAGGTTTGTTGGTCTTGAGATAGATTCCTTCTTGATTAGGGGTTGTAAAGATCTAATGATAATACCCTTTGGTAATAGAAACAACAAAATGTTGTAAAATCGTCTATTTTGATATTGAGACCCTTTGAAGTGGAATACTTTCTTTGTGTTTTCCTCTCCTTTACATACTCTAGAATCTCATACAGTTCGTCCATTTTGTTTAGTGGAGGCCTTATATCTATCTGCTTTTTCTCGTCCCATGAATTAGCAATTGGATTGCATGCCATATATGAATAGATTATAATTTCGACCGTCATCCATTATGAAAGGACCTTCCTCTTAGTAGATATGTGGAAGTGCACCATGATGATCCAGAAAAAATTGTGGTTTTGAGCCCCTTGAGGTGACCCAAGAATTTCACCATATCGATTTTGCTTGACCTTTGGAATAGCGTAGTGGCATATGGTTTAGGATTAGAATAGGTCAAGGGTGAATGCTGCTTTAAAATGAAACTAATCAAAATAAAACTAATTCCCTGATTTAAGACACCTAAGTTTCATTAGCGAAACTTACCCACCTCTTTTTGCTGAAGCTCTCTACTGCAGCACCGTGTTGTGCTCTTATATAGTGTCTTTATCTATATTTTCGGTATCAAAAATATTTTCTGTAAGTTTGAAATGGTGAATTTGCCTGCTATCGGAAGTTAAAGCTTGCATCTACTCACCGTACTATATAATCAGGCCCATTTTTTTCAAACCTAACGTGGTTGAGCAGAGTTAATTCTTTCAGAACTTGGTTACATTTATTTATAGATAGGGCAGAGCATCGTCAAGTCAATAGCAAAATCGCTTTTCTTTAACTCCTACATAGGAAGACAAGAAAGATTTTTGGTTTTTTTGCTCTCACTTCCTCACATTTGCGCTTATGAAGCTATTGAATTTCCCATTATCAAATAAAAATCTATACTTCATAACAACAAAATTTAACATTTGAAATATGATTTATGCTGGTGCTGATAACCTCTAGGGATTGGCTCAAGGTAAGAACCTTGGTCTTGATGGTATGCTCCCTTTAGGTCTAAGGTAAGAACCCTTGGGTGTAAAAAACTGCTGGGGGTCATTGGACTTGGGGAATGTTTCCTTGATTTATCCACGGTGCACTTGGGGGAAACTCCTTGATGAGCACCTGTGCACCTGTGTGACCCCGGATTGGTTGGGACTTTGTTCCCGGACACCTAGACTGCTGGGGGTTATATGAGCTTTGTTCATGAGTCTAAATGGAAGAAGATGTATCTGTCCAAAGGTGGTAGGATTACTTACTACTCTTTCTAATAAGTATTAATAGTATTTTTTGGACTAATTGTCGACATATTTCCTGTCCTTGGAGGGACTTCCTCGGGGGTGCATTAATATAACCTTCTAAGCTGGACTTGATTTTCATTAATCATATATTTACCATCTAGAAGACTAGAAGTGGCTTTGGTGCTATTAGAATGAGAGAGAGGTCTAGAAGTTTGAATGTTCGTTGGGTGGAGGGTGTTCTAATGATGTCCAGGGACCTTATGGTGTTGGATCATGAAAGAACATAAGGGTAGGGTCGGGGAAGTTTTCCAAACATATTATATTTGAAGTGGGAAATGGTACTAGGATCAGCTTTTGGAAGGATTTTTGATTTAGTGACAGAGCTCTCATAGAAGCTTGCCTGGAAGTGTACATCGTGAGAGACTTTTAGTGGCAGACTTTCTAGAGATACCTAGTGAATTCCCTTAGTATAATGTTAGCTTTTCCAGAGTGGCTTATAACTAGGAGTTTCAGGCCTTCACTGCATATTTTAAATCTGTTATAGTATGGATTGAGAAGAGAGGTGAAGACAAGCTGCCTTTTAGTCTCTGTTCAATGGAAGTGGTTGTGGAATGACTAAAACGATTAAAGTTGAAATCATAGAGAGCAACAAGTTCAAAATTAGAGTATAAAGACCGGTCTATCCAAAAAGCAAACCACACTGACTACTTTAGTATTTCACCTTAAAAAAAGCTGGTGATGAAAGAGTGCTTATCAAAATACATGATTGTTCTGCTGGAGAAGAATTTGATCGTGCTTTCTATAGAACTAGTTGCTCAGGAATCATATGTCCTTAAGGTTGCTTTGACCCATAACAACCCCATAACATGAACTTCAATTCTAGGATGTGATCATAGAGAGCAGAACTTCTGTTAAATCCATCAGATCTGGCCATCCACCAGAAACTTTCTAGATCGTGCCCTGAATTGTTATGGTTGTAAGATGTCTATTCATGCCCTGAATGCATTTTGTGTGGTAATTTGCAGATGCCTCAAAATCTGGCGTTGCCCAAGAAACATTACAAAACACTGTCCGGAGAGCAAGCAAAGCAATGACAGTGCAAGAAGCTAGGCAGATTCTCGGTGTCTCTGATCAAACTGCTTGGGATGAGATTTTAAATGTCAGTATCGCTTGTGTATTTATCTTTCTTTATTACTATTATTGTAGGTTCTAAAATATCCCTTTTATCTGCTGCAGAAATACGACGCGTTGTTTGAGAGGAATGCCAAGAATGGGAGCTTTTACCTTCAGTCGAAGGTTCACAGAGCCAAGGAATGTTTAGAGCCTGTCTATCGAGACAAAGGTCCGGATACCCCCTAGTTGAAATCTCTAGCAGAGGTCTCATTCATAACTTAATACATCTTGAATTGGAGCTTGGTTTGCGACATGAAACTCGAGTTTTTCATGAGGCTGCTCTTGTGCCGGCACCCAAGGAATTTAATTCTCAAGTTCTAAATGAGTTTATCATGAATTATATAATAGATCTTTCATGTATTTGTCATGCAACTCATTCTTTCTTCATTTTGGGATTTCAACATATACAAGGTGACTAACTTCCATGATATCTGCACTTTTTTATATCCGGAATTTCTTTAATTTTTTATATCATGCGCTTTGGCATAGACCAGGTGTTAAAACTTTTTCTAGTGAACAAAGAAAAAGTCTCTTTACCGATTGCTTTGGCATCTTTATCATTGTTATGAAACGAGCTTTGTTACTCATCATCTCCATAAATTCCATGTATTTTTATTTTTTAATTTTTTTTTATTCTCCTTAGACTAGATTATGTTTGGAGGATGAGATGAAAATTTTGTGTTTTGTTTTAAAGTTTAAAATATTATTTTTTAGTTTTGAGATTTGAAAAAGTTGAATTAGAATTTGAAAAAGTTATATTGGGATTTGAAAAAATTGAATTATTTATTATATTTTGTATGGGGATTTGAAAAAGTGTAAAGATGAGATGAGATGAAGATGAAAATTTTGGGTGAAACATGTTTTCCAAACATATCTTAATTGAATTCTTCTACTCGTCATCCATACATCACATATTTGATAAGAGAGAAAAAAAAATGTGGTGTGTGAGGATGAATATAATTTTTCTTATGGAACACTTACCAATTGGCAAGCTTTAGATGACCACATAATTTAGAGAAATGATAAACTATCAAATCCATAATTTTTCTTAAACTACTATTAAATAAAATTTTTTTTTTTTTTTTTTTTTTTTAATTTTGATTTTGATTTTGATTTTGGATTTGATGTATTTAAAATTTGAAAAATTTAAGTGGTAGATAAATTGTAGATGGGTTGTCACGGTATCATTGTTCCACAATTTATAGCCCCCTCATTTTACGTCGTCATCAGGAAACAGCATATCATGATTGTTAATAATATTCATGCTATTATTTTACAATTAACCAATATGATAGTTTCATTTCATTAAAAAATATTACTTTTTTAATATTTTATTTTCAAACTTTACATAACCATCATCGATGTAAAAAACGAGTTGTAGAATTGTTTCTCTTACCATGATATGGATACATGTCTTTACTTTTCGTTTCAAAATTCTTGGGGATAAAGATATTCAAATTTCTTGGCATGTTTTGAATTTAGATTGTCAGGGCATGGGTGAGTGTTTGTTTTTTTAAGTAACAAAATGTGTAAGCAAGGAGCGGTAGAACGTAAGAATTAAAAGGGTTTAAAGCAGGGTTTGTTAATCGTTTTTGTGAGCTTTCTGGACCAATCAGAGAAATGGCATCGCTGTCATTGTGCATCTTCTTATGATTTAGGAGTAACGCCATTTTTGCATTGAGGTATGGATAGATTGTCTCTTAACTTTCTACGTCTCGTAATATCAAATTCCTGAACTGCCAATCTCTGAACTTGACTCCTTCCAACTTTGTCTCAAAATAATGGTGGCCTATATTTTCTCTAGAACATTAGGTGCCATTTGAATGGTGGCCCGGAAGCTAACAACATCAGAAATTTCCACCGAGGCAAAAAAATGCTCTCTCCCAATCACCTCATCTTCCAGGATACAAGCCCTAATTGTATCATCCAAGGGTTTGATAATTCGTTCAGTCTGTCCATTCCCAAAAATCAATTCAAACCACAATAAGCGTAACACTATCAAATCGTCTTTTCATATCCACCTTCCTATTCCTGTAGGGCACTCCATAATTACTTGCGTACAAGCTATAGTGCTCCTATAGATAATTGTTACCACTTTACTATTCGGGCAACAATTTAGTTTACAACTAAGTATTCTTGCAATGCTATAGACATAAGGTCAGTGGCGTGCTCGAATCAAACAGTGTACAAACTATAATCTCAACGACTCAACATTTCTCTAACATCAACAACAAAGTAGAACTACTATTAACAGTAATTCTACCAGTGGTATTTAATTTAATGATATAGAAGTCTTAGAGAAATATCAGGGTTGATGCCAGCTCCTCCTGCTCCTGGAGTGCCAGCATCCACCTTTCCAGAAGTGACTTCATACACTCGAACTAGTACTTGAGGCTGTGGCTTTGATTTGAAATCTCTATTGGGAACAATCTCATTTTTCAGAGCTCTATTGAGACAATTTTAATCAGATGGTCTAGTTGGCCACACCCGAAACAGAGCCCTAAAGCAAGTTTGCACTTGCCCCCATTGTTTCTATCGTACTTCCCACACATTGGAAATAGGGTCGACATAGGGCTCCCAGTCTCGATGCTTTTCCTTTATCCGGTCCGGTAAACATCTTTTTCTTTTTCGGACTTCCTTCAGCAAACTACAGAGAAGCCCTCTTTCATTTTGAAATGATCTAAGCGGTAAACCCTTCTACCCCGCCACTAAAATCGTGGCTACATCGACCAGCTCCTAGTAGTTCTCGATTCGAAAACAAGCCACTTGGCTGTGGATCTTCGCCTGCAAACCTCCTTGAAACTTCTTAGCATGCATCATCTCAGTAGAAGTTAGATGAGGTTTGAACCTTCCTAATTTCATGAATTTGGAAACATATTGTTCCACAGGCATGTTGCCTTAAACAAGTGACGCAAACTCCTGTACTTTTTGTTGCTTAATCGATTCTTTCCAGAATCGATTGTTAATCTCCTCCCAAAATCTTTCTCAAGTTAAGGCTAGGGTTCCCAATTCCCTCGTCAACACAACTTATAGCAGATATCGACATGCAACACTTTTTTTTATCTTTAATGCACCCGCAAATCTTGAATGTCTGATTTAAGTCAATCATCCACTTATCTGCCCCCATGGGTTACTTTTTTGCCTAAGAAATTCAAGTAACAGTACGCTAAGAACTTCTCGTAGGGGCATCTTCTAACTAGGGGTGTTACCGGTCCGATTTTGGATAAAATTTGGGACCAAACAGGTATGCACCAGTTTTGTATTTTCAAGAACTGATTCCGCATCGATTAGCCACCTAAACTAGTTTTACAAGTTTGGTCCAGTATGTCGATTTTAATATACTATATTATATATTATATAATATATATAATAGTATATTATAGTATATAATACTATAGTGATATATTATAATATATAATATAGTGATATATTATAGTATATTATATAGTGATATAGTATTAGTATAACTATTAATACAATAGACTATAGTATATAAGATTTTAAAATTTAAAATTATATTAATTAGTAATTTATCATATAATACAAAATTATTTTATATATAATTATATATTATATATATAAATTATATACAATATAAAAAATTATAATATATATATGAACTGGTCCGGTCCAGTTTTAGAAAAAAAAAAAAACGGGAACCGGATCTATTTTGATCGGTTTTAAGAAAAATAAAATCAATTTCGGACTGGTCTGGTTTACCGGTTCACCGGTTTGTTCTTACACCCCTACTTCTAACTTCCTACCTGTGCCCTTGCACTTGCTATTGTTGTTGTATGAGAACCTTAGTCAACAAACGAACAGCTTCCTCATTACTTGTCCTCCGTCCATTGGAGGATCCAATTCCCCTTGATTGTTATCCCCACCAAGGTTTCTGGGTATTCTAGCAGGCACCATGTGTTACATCTTAAAACACATGCTCATGTGTATCAGATTCACATGCTTAACTCAATACTTCAAATTCAAGCCTAATATATCACTAGCATTCCAATCCTAAATTCTGGTACTATTTCCTAAGGACTTATGAGTTTAACCAGAAACATTGCTCTGATACCATCTTGTGACGCTCTCAAACTGCACTTGGGATTTAACAGAACATGAAGCATTGGGACATGATAACCTCGTTCGTGACAATTAAGGATGCAGTGAACCTAGCATGCATCTAATAGTATACGGTATTTGTAGCGGATAAGTTTTTTAAGCAATACTCAATGTACCAGAATGCTAATCCCAAAACATAATCATATTTCCATAAATATTAACAAAAACAAAAGTCACATCATGGCTTTAAATAGTCTATAATAAAACAACGTAGTACTGAAGACTGAAAACCATAAGTATAAACATAATATGAAACTAAACTAAGCACCAAATTGCTCACATAAATCCACTATCTGTTGTAAAACAATATCCAAAACTCAAAGAATCATTTCTCTCATCTCCTCGAGATTGATCTATTCATTGTCGTCAAGTCAGGGGGTCTGCCGGTCTTCTGCTTCCTGACACATGGTCTACCATTCTAGGAAGAATAATAGTTGGAACTACCACAGTGAAATTTATAAAATTTCAGCAAGTAAAACTCTTAAGCTACCAACAATATAAATAGGCATGCATGACAGTAATATGACATGTATGCTTTGTGACATTCACTTGCACATGCGTGACATAACATGCTTGTGTGAACATGAGACCTTATTACAAATACATGTTTTTATAAATTTATTCAAACAAAGCAAAATTCCTACGCCCTTTTGTTTCGTTAGGAACATTCAAATAAAGCAAACTAAGCCCACCCAAAGTATTCCATTGGAGATACTTAGATAAAGTTGAATTGTCTACGCCATGAGTATTTTATTAAAGATACTCTAACAAGCAAAATGCTTTCGGCACAACTAATGCATGCTTGACTCATAAACTATTTCATGATGGACTTGTAGCACTGGGGGTTCTGAGAAAATAAAAGACTCATGCAAAACTTAGAAATATTTCATTCCATACTCAATGCTTACGACATGGCATTCATGGCGTATAACAAATAATCATGTGATAGAAGTGATGACGTGACATTCATGGCATGCAACAAATAATCAACAGAAGTGATGAGATGGCATTCATGGCATGTAATAAATAATCATATGATAGAAGTAATGACATGACATCCATGGCATGTAACAGATAATCCTGTGACAGAAGTGATGAGCATTCATGGCAAGTAACAGATAATCTGGTGAGAGAAGTGATGACGTGGCATTCATGGCATGTAAAAGATAATCGTGTAACAGAAATGATGACGGGGCATTCATGGCATGTTACATATAATCATGTAATAGAAATTATGGTGTGGCATTCATGGCGTGTAACAGATAATCATGTGACATAAATATGAAGTGACATTCATGGCTTGTAACAGATAATCATGTGACAGAAGTGATGATATGGCATTCATGGCATGTAATAGATACTCTTGTGGCAAAAGTGATGACATGGCATGTAACAAATAATTGTGAAACATAAATGATGACGGGGCTACTATGGCATATAGCAAATAATCATGTAATAGAAATGATGACGTGTCATTCATGGCATGTAATAGATAATTATGTACAATAATAAGTGACAGGGCATGACATATTATAAATAGTTATAATAAACATAATAAATATGAATATAAAGTTCTTACCACCGCATGTACGTAAAAATACTGAGAATGAGTTAGAAGCTAACTTACATAAATGTAGCATAATGTAAGCGAAGCATAAGAGAGTGTAAGCTAAAATGAGATACATTATAGGGTTAGAATATCTCATTTAATCTTCCTAATTACAAAACTTACTAACTTAGGGCCAAATTCGCAAAGTTACCCATCAATTTATGAGAAATTACAAATTTGTCCTTAAAAATAAGGATTTTGCAAACAGACTCCAAACCTTACCAAAATTTATATTCCTCATGTAAATTTCATCCTAAATTTAAATATGAACATAGAAAGTTTTAAAACTAATCCCAACTATGAGAAAATCCTCTTGGCCGATTCATGTATCGGCAAAAATCTAGGGTTTTGTTGTAACTTGGCCATTTAACACTCTAACATGCTTAAACTGAAAATAACAACTCCAAAAATTACATCCTTAATTCTTAAATCATGTTAAAGCATTAAATCACATATTTCATAAAAAAAAAAAAAAACTTGGAATCACTTAACCAAAGAAAATGCCAAAACATCAAGATTAGGTCAAATAAAACAAACTCTTGATGTTCTTAGACTAACACTTTCTATCAACTTCAAGGACTCCAAAAGTCCATAAATAACTCTCCTAACATGTTCACCATTCAAACCTAAGTGATAACATGATTAACTAACCAACCAAAAATCACAAAAGACAACATATAACACTCGGTTTGCATGAAAACTTAGAAACCAAGTAAGCATGTTTTTGGACTTAAAACAAAGTCACTAGATCTTTGATTTTCATGCAATAACTCTTGAAAGAATATAACCACCATATACCTCACATTCAAGTTCCAGCTAGATCTAAGCATCAAATCAAACATGTCATAGCAAAAACTTCATAGCAAAACAAGTTCTATTCTAAATCCATAGATAAAAGCCTCAAGAACAACATTGCTAAAAATAAAAGCCATATAATCACGAACCTAGAGCTAAAACCACAAATTAAGGCAAACAAGAATTTGTTTTGAATCAATCGGCTTCTAACACTATAAAATCATGCAAAACTATTTTAAATACTAACATGCTTTGAATCAAATCATAACTTGTATATAATCATGTTAATACTTCATCAAATCAAGATCTACCAACATTTCATCAAATATTTCACAAAACTCCCATGAGTTATTACAAACATCAAAACCGAACTTTTCCACCATGAATGCTAACTTTAATCCATCAAAACTTCAAGAAAATTTTACCAACACACACCTAACTAAACTAGACTCAATGCAAAATAAAATGAAAGAGATTAGAGATAAGGAAATATTCACAAAGGGCTTGGAACTCAAGGAGAAAAAACCACCCAGAAATTACCTCAAGCTCTCTCTCAATTTCCTTTTGGAAAAATAGATGAAATGTGCAAGTGTGAGGAAGTGTGCAGCTGATTTCCTACTACTGTTACTGCTGGGACACCCCCAAATTTAGCTTGGAATCAGACAGACTCTAAAGCGTCAAGACATGCAATACAAAATTACCTATCCCCGTTCATGACAAATAAAGATGTAATGCACATAGCATCCATCTAACAATATGCAATATTTGCAATAGATAATTTTTTTTCTTTGAGTAATACTATCTACTAGATAAGATATATCCCAAACATCCAAACATATTTCATAATCTTAAGATAATAGGCGTTCCAAAGTTACAGTGTATGTCCAAAAAATTGGTAACATCATGAGTACTAGAGATTACGCTCTTTAAGTACATGCAAGGACTAATATAACTATTAGGCTAGCCCATCAATTAGCTCATCCAACTTGACCTAGGTAGCAAAATCCTATCGATAAAACGGAGCATCGAAGCGATAAGATCCTCATTTTTGCATTGCTGCCTAATCAACCACCTCCAGTCGACCCTCTGTCACTTCTCCAAATCTTGGCACATGATCTACCATTCCAAGGGAATGGTAATTGGAACCTACTAAGTGAGATTTGATTAAAAATATCAGCAAGTTAACAATTAACTTAAGCTGACTATGTAAGGATGCATGCATGACAACAAAAACATGAATGCTAACGTGAACATGAATAAACGTGATGTAACTTGGCAGATAGCATAAAATGTGTTGACATAACTTGACTTGACATGAACTGAACTGATTTGGCATGAATTGAATTGAATTGATATGAACTTGAACTGTACATGAAATAACATGACATGAAAACTGAACATGAAACTGAGACTTGAAACTGAACTTGCACATGAATTGATCATAAACTTGGAATCTTCTTCAGAAATAATTTATTAATTAATCATGAACTATTGATGCTACACAGGTCCCCCTGAGCTATTTGCCCTTGCCTATATTGCATCACATCACAGGTATCTGCATCCGCTGTGAGTACGATAACATATGCATCACACCACAAGTATCTGCACCCACTGTGAGTACATGATGTATGCATCCCGTGACAGGTAGCTCTACCTACACGAGTGTGTATAACACGAAATTGAACTGTGGTTTGACACCATCGGCGTTGGTGCTTGACTCTGCTTTGGCGACCAGTTACTTAGGTCCAATTCGAAGCCTGTTAATGGTACTTTGTTACTCCAAAGAATTTCACACTAGTTTAAACACTCCAGTGTGAACAATGGAGTTTCATTAGGATATTACCCCATCCTAACACTTGGGGTCGTAACAAATGTAAAAGACTTGATTGACTTGAAAATACTATTTTTGCAACATACTCTGTACTAAAGACATGACGTGGCGTGAAATAAAATGACAGATGACATAGTTTGACATGACGTGAAGTGTACATGAGACTAGTGATATGACATAGCACGATGCGTAATAGATAAACATGGCATAATCGTGACGTGCAATAGTTAAGCATGGCATAATGTGGCATAACATGCAACAGATAAATATGTACTAGAAGTAAATCATGGAATGACATAACGTAACATGTACATTTGCATAAATAACATAAATGATGGTTTCTCTTACCACCATGCACACATAGATATCCTGAAAATAAGTTAGATGCTAACTTACAGTGATTGTAGCGTGATGTAATAAAGCGCCAAATAACATAAATTGAAAGGAGATATTTCTAAAGGTTAGAACTCCTCACTAACATACTTAGAAATATAAAATCACCGACTCATGAGAAAATTACCATTTTACCCCTCTATAGTGGGAAATGACATTTTTTTCCATAGTTTAAGGATTTCACATCTTAACTCCAAAACTCACTAATATTTACATTCCTCCTGTAAATTTTTTCATAAATCCAAATATCTAATTAGAAAATTTTAAAACACAATATAGCTATAAGAACCAAGAATGGGGCGAAACATACAAATGCTAAAATCCTTGATTTTTATTGCAATTCTTTCAAATTCTAACTTTCATGCTAAAATTGAATCCTGCAACATACAAACAATATATGCTTTAATATTATGCTAGGATATTAACAAAAAACGTATTATAAAAATCACAATTTTCTTCATGCTAAAACATCAAATATTTTTACCAAAATGAACAATCCTTGATGTTCTTGGTCTATCTTTCTTCAAATGAACTCTAAGAATTCCAAAAGTTCAAAACATTCTGTTAACATGAACATAAATCAATCCTAAGGATTACCATACAACACAATCGGTTTGCATATTTACTCCAAAATTGAGTACTACATGTTTTGGTTTTTGATCAAACCACTATATCAGGATTTTTCATGAAGTAAACCATCAAGAAATAACATCATATGCTTCATATTCAAGTCCTAAAATTGATCGAAGCATTAAACTCAAAACCACATGGCAAAAATTGCATAGAAACGTAGCACAACCCATCAACCTCAAGTTTGTGTTCCAACCGGACCTTAGCATGCATATAAATTCATTTCCTTAATATCACAACCATAAATCTTCAAAATATCTTCCTAACACATAGATAAAAGTCATAAGAACAACATAGGTGAATATTAATGCCATAGGAGCATGCTTCCATAACAAAAGATCTTAACTTTCTCAAAACAAAAACTATTTTTACACCTCCAGTTTCCAACTTTCTAGATTTATACAAAACTCCTACTAAACACTTTCAACATGTAATAAATCCACATAAAACTTGCACGTTAACATGTTTAACTTTAAACCATAAAAATATCGGACCAAGCTTGCCAAGAACTTCATAAAAAATATCAAAGAATCACAACATTGTCCAGATTATTGCCTAGTATGACCTCTGCATTCTTAAATATACTTTTCACAAATCAAACATCTATGAAAAATCACAAAAAAAAAAAAAAAAAAAATCAATGAAAACTAGAATCAAATAGCAGTAACTTATATGAAGAGTATTTTTTGAGAATATACTTACAAAGGTTTCGAAGTAATCAAACAAGAATAACTAGAAAAATTGTCTATAATCTCTCCTTAAGTTCTCTCCAAGAAATTGAATCAAAAGTAGCCAAAAGCCTAAGGGACAAGCCATGGAAGACTCATTTACTGCTGGAGGGGCTGAGAAGGGATATGAGGGTGACCATTTGGTGATGTGTTGTTTGCCAAAACCATGGGTAGAACCATGGGCTACAACACACAATTTTTTGCCTTGAAGCTGCCATGTGATGGGGTGGTGGTGAGGTGGCTGATTGCCCTCCCATCAACCACTATTTATGGCTGACTTGGGGAGTGAAATTACACTTATGGAATGGGGAAACTTCCTCAAGAAGCCATGTGCAGGTGGAGCTTTTTTGTAGGCCTTAATGAGCCTAAACCGATTGGGCCTTATTTGGGGTCTCGATAGAGTTTGGTTTGGGGTTTTGATTTCTAACAAGTGTAAATCTAATTTTTCTTGACCTAATGAAAATAATGTGGTATAAAAAATGGATGAGAGTTCCATCCAACCTTCCATTTTTGTGCCAAATCAAAGATAATTTCAATCCTAGTGAAATTTCAAATATTTGAAATCCAATTGAAATCTCAAATATCTTGTGGAAACCGAACCCTAAATGGTTTCCAAAACTCTAAATGTGGCCGGTTTTAGCCTAGTGTTTAATCACTTAATTAAATCACTTTCACATGCTATTAACCACTCAAATTTATGTATAGCATGTGTAAGTGATTTAAGTGGTTAATAGCATGTGAAAATAATTTAATCAAGTGATTAAACATTAGGCTAAAACCTGCCACATTTAGGATTTTGGAAACCATTTAGGGTTTCCGTTTCCACAAGATATTTGAGGTTTTAATTGGATCTCAAATATTTGGGGGTTTCATTAGGGTTGAAGCCCTCTTTGGTTTGACATAAAAATGGATGGTTGGATGGAATAGTGTTTAGCTTAGGTGGCATAATCACAAAGCTTAGTTTTTCCTTCATTTTCTTTACATTTCCATCTCATAGTTTCTCTTGGTGCCAAGTGTCCTAAACTATTCATCAAGTGTGGTTAGAATTTTGCCAGGTGTTTAAATGAAACTTCTCTAAACTGATTTGGACATTCCACATTGTGATATGAAAACCACTGGACTGTGTGCCATATGCGCTAGCACAGAAGTTACTATTCACTTTGAAAAAGGCAAAAATAAACATTGCACTATAAAATCCTAAATAATTATACTAACTTTAAAGTGTAATTTGTTTCACAAATTTCACTAAATCGAAACGCATTTTCAAACAATTGTTTTCCAAAAAATGAAAATTGTTTTATTGCATTGTAAAATCCTAAATATTCCTTGTAGACTAATGACATAAATTGTTTCTCATTCTCACACTCTTAAATATCTCAAATAAATATAATTGAGTTGTTGGCATCATAGTGAGTAATAAAACTGACTTTGTTGAAAGACTAAAACTTACGCGATAGCTCGTTTCGTGAAACCTTTCCAAGCTTTTCAAAAGATTCATAAAGCCTAAAGAAATTCATCCACTAAATTTCTACTAGTTGTTACAGCTGCCGAGTGGGTGAGGTTAATGTGTGGCTTGTTTGACTTGCCATTAAGACACTATTTGGGGCTGGTCATGAGGTGACATGACACCTATGGTATGACATTGTAAGGTAGTGGAAGCTTGTTGAAAAATCTTGTGGATAATTGGCGATTTTCAGTGCATGGCCTTGTTTGGATTAAAAAATATCTCAATTCATCTCATCTTATATAATCATTTTAACTTTTCCAAATTTCAACTTTTTCAAATTCTAGAATAAAAATAATATTAAAATATTATATTCTAATAATATTTTATTTAATTTTTAACTTTCATCTCAACTCAACTCACTATCCAAATCTCCCCTAAAGAGAGGCTAACCAAGATGCATCTAGTTTGGTGTTCCATGGGGTTGTGGGTTAGGTTGGTCCAATACAAATTTTTTCTTGGTCAAAAATTTAATTTTTCAAATTTCAATATAGTTTTTTTAAATCTCAAAAAATAATAATATTAAAATATAATATTTTAAACTTTTATCTAAAATAAAAAATTCTTATTTCATTTCTCCAATCTAATCTAATCTTCCCACTTTCCAAGTCACTTTCCAAGTGTCAAAGTCTCGTGAGATCTTTGACCCACATGTCCGAATATAAGGGATGAGATCAATATAATACCATCCAGATGTACCCTATCTGCTGTCTGAAAAGCCAGCTCATGAGCTGCCATATGGCATGCCCAAAGGCTGCCAAGTGGTGCATTTGTTTTTTCAATTTTTGGTTTTCATTCTTAATAAATTGTAAATATTCTAATTAAGCCTAATCCCCTTTTATTTTTATCTAATTTTATTTCTAAGTGTATCTAAAAATCTTTTGAAAGTTTTCGTCTTACACGAGCTTTCTTACGGTCTGAAATCGGTTTACTCGTTTTCCTTTTTCTTCTACTTATTATTATTATTTATTTTATTTTATCCTTATATTTCTTTAATATTATTATTTTATTATAATACAATTTTTAAAATAAGCTAGACTCTATAGAATTATTACTAGAGCTCTCAAATAGAAAGTCTCGATCCCAAAAAGGCAAAAACTATTAACCACAATTAATTTATAGGTGACTAAAATTGTTCATCCAGGCTGGATTTTTTTCTGACCTGGTCCAGAATCCGGATAACCGGATTCCGGTTATGGGATCCAGCCAGGAATACATCCAGGTCGGTACTCGCTTTTTAAAACCCGGGCCCATCTGGCCCAAATGCAGATTTTGACATCCAGATACCGGTTTTAAATACAGTACCCAAGTTTCAATATAAAAGTATCGTAAAATTGATGCCCTAGTGCCCCTCCCGAAATCACTCCCTCTCTGCTTTCTACGATGCCGAACGTTTATGTATGTTTTCTTTCTTCCCTCTGTTTTGTTCTCTCTTTGTTGATTTTGGATTTTTTTGTTTTTTTGTTTTTAAGAATGTTTGAATGTTTGAGGAGCATCTGTTTAGATCTATTTAGCTGCAAAATGCTAGAGTCGTAGGTTATTATTATTTGGAAGATCTGTTATATCCGATACATACATATATATATAATGAAGATTTGTTATTATTTTGATATTCATATTGTTAAGAGAGTGAGGACAGAGAGAATGTGTAACTTTGTTGATTTGGGTCTGTTTTGATGAAAATGTTTGATAATTATAACTGACATCTGTAGTGGTTTTTGGTGATTCTGACTTTTCCATGGACTGTTTCAGGTTCCTTGCACCCATATTTCTAATCCATCAGAGAAATATATATCTCTGATAATCCCTGCATACAATGAAGAGCTTAGGCGTCCTGGAGAGTCTATCACTAGGAGCAATATTTAACTACTGTACTTATATTTCAAATGTATGATTTGTAGATTATCTTAAAGAATGGAATAGCAAAGTAGATTATAACAGAGTTTAGTAAAACATTGTTATCTGTATAATATCATGTGATGTCCATGTTATAGTTGATGTGAAGTGTAAGAAAGAGTAATGCTACAAACACATTCTAAAAGGAATTGTCAATATTACTATGAAGACTTTCATGATATCATTTAGGTAGTCCAGTTTCACCTAATCAATTTGTAGGACTTTGTAAATGATAAAATGTCTTCACAGTCATCCACTTTGTGATTGCCCAATATAACAATATTACATTATACTGCTTGGTGGATCATGTGAGGTTTGGATAAGTGCCATTACATATTTCTCTCTCTGCTACATTCTTTCCCTCTCTGCTTGTTTTAAGTAGTTCATATACTTATTATTGCCCTTGCGAACCATAATAACTCAAGGTTATGTTAAAATTCAAGTATGTTACAAAAAATTCACTTTTGTGTATTCCACGAAGTCATTTAGTACTGTATTGTTTGGCTTGATAAAAGCACTTGTGCAACCTATTAGTCAAAGGGTGGGTTTCAGCTCATTTTTGTGGAAAATGTTCTTTGAGAAGCATTATGACTACAACATAGATGGAATGAAATATTTCTTTCATTTTTGAACACTTTTTGACTTGAAACTTTTTTTTTTTTTTGGTATTTGTTTTTGCAGGATCTCTTTCAGTCCAATCACTAGAAGTTGCTATTTAGTGTGAGATTAAATCATTAATGGACATGCTACTGACTTTGTAATTCATATATTGTAATTTTGTATTTTGTAATGTAATGTATAAATAACAAATAATGTAATATGTAGTGGATTGCATTATAATGCATGCATAGATGAATATTGGATTTTTTATTTTTTTGTTTTACATGTATTTAGTATTTTTAGAATACAAACATTATGCCTTTATGATGTTTTAGAAAAAAATAATAAATAAAAATAAAGGCTTTTACAAAAAAATAAAAAAATCAAGTACAACCTGAAACCTGGATTTCTGGGTTACAAAAACCTGGATCCATCGAGTTTCAGTCCGGGTCTGACCCAATCAACCCGGTCCGGGTTTTAGGCCGGGTTTGGAATTCGGGTTCCTGTCCTGGTATACTCGAGTTCCCGGATTGGAACTCGGATGAATACCTCTAAGGTGACCGCTCAGTCCCGTCTCTTGGGATAGTGGTCACTAAGAGACGGCTATAGTAATCACAATTACCAAAAATACATTAAACCGGTTGTAGTGGTCGGAATCTAATGACCTAGTGGTTGGGATCCGATGATCACTCTACAATCAACCTCAATTTTCTCTTTTTAAAAAAATAAAATTTATAAGCTTCGATTGTATGTGAACGCTACGATGAAAAAGCTGATGTTGTAACTTCTGGTTGGAGGATATAAAAACTCCATTTACATATTATTCTTTTATTACTCACGAAATTAAAATAAGGACAGAGTTTTCTCTTTTCGAGGAAATAAGATAAGATTAAGATTCCATTAAACATGCGAAGAAACACATTATTTTAAAAGTTTCACTTAAAAAATTAATAATTTTCTTTTATTAAAAAAAATGTGCTTTTTACATGCTCAGGGACTCGTGTCAATTTTTTANNNTTTTTTTTTTTTTTTTTTTTTTTTTTTTTTATGTCTAACTTAAAGTTAACATGTGTCCATTTAAAAAAACAAAAAAAAAAGAGGGCTCGACAGGTATTTAAAGGACATCTGTCAATTTTTTAGATCCCGTTTAGATTAAGAGATGAGATAATTTATGAATAATAGTGAACTTTATGAATTGAGATATTTTTAAAAATTTTGTATGTTTAGATTGGAAGTGAGATAAATGGTTTTAAATTGTTGGAAAGAGATATATATGAGTTTCATAAATAATTGTATAATATTTGTAATGATTTTGTTTATTCATTTATATAAATAATTAATAATAATTTTTTAATAAAAAATAACCATTTTTTTTATAATAACATAAACTAATAGAAACTATCTCAAAGTTGGATAAAATAGTGTTTGGATTAGAGAGTATTTTACCTTTTAAAATCTCTCAATCCAAACAACTTCCGCTGATCTAGTGTAGGAAAATTGTGTCTTTAGAACAATTGTGATTTACAGGCCGCAGAATAAAAAAAAGGTAGTGTTACTGTGTCATTTAAATTTTCTTACTTGGTGTACTTCTACTGCAAATCATTTTTTTTTAAAACTTTTTCTTGTAAATATTTTTAAAACATAAAAATAAATTAATATACTAACCGTCACTTTTTTAACTATTCAAAAATATAATTTCTTTAAAATAAATGAAAAAGGAATAATAGAGAAAGCCACCCAAAAATCGCTGCCTGTAATTTGCGCTGTCTGTCTCGTCATCTTTCTTTCTTCTCCATCTCTCACCGCCTTATTATTTCAACAGACACCAACATACAATTCTCAAAGAATTTCGGAAGACCTCTTCCCATTTTCTGCTCTCCTCTTCCTTTCCTCTTCGTATCGATTTCTTTTCACGCTTCAAATTGTTTCCGTCGGATCAGGTTCGTTCGATCTCCTTCCCCATTCTGATCTGGGTTCCTTCCGTTTCTTTATATTTTCTGCGCTTCAGATCTATTTCTCCCTCTTTTCTTCTATATTTCTTCAATGTAGATTCAGCTCCACTTGACCTGCCTTGCCTCCTTAATTTGATGGCCTCTTTCCTGTCTGTCTTTCTATTGTTTGTCCACTTTGCTAGATGCCGGTCTTTCTATTCAACCGTATAGGATTGATCTCCATTTACTTTTTTTATATATACATAATTTTTTTTAATTGTTCTGGAATTCGGTATGGATTTTGTTTGTAATTTGGATCAGCTACTTGGTAAAGAAGTTTCATATCTTATGTCTAATTGTAAATGGCTTATTTACAAATTCTCTTTCATTTGCATTTCTTGGTTTGAATTGGATTCTTGAAAGTTTCATTGAAGGTTCAATAATCAGTCGCTTATTCTGTGTTGATTTCCTGCGTACTGGAGTTTTAATTCCATTGTTGCACACAAAAACACGGTCTTGTGAATTTTGGGAACAGAATATTATTGGTATCACTGATTTTCTCTTCTCATTCTGCGATATTACTCGTGTGTTAATATAACTTCTTAATACTTATTTTGATTTCATTTTAGTTGAACTACTGATGCTCGATTGGAACTCAATTTCAGCCATTATGGCTCTGAGTTTCATACTTTGTGCTTTTCTTTCCTTTGTTGGAAGTCAATTTGATGTGGCGGGCCTATATAGATCCTTTATATATGGTATTAATAAGTTTATCTATCATTTTCTTTGAAGATCTTGGATATTTGTGTTCATTTACGTTTAGTCAGTGATTATGATTTCTTTGTGCTATGTCAATGTTTTTTGAAGAGTCAAGCAGAATTCAAAGATACTCATTTCTTTGAAGATCTTGGATATTTGTGTTCATTTTCGCTTTGTCAGTGATTATGATTTCTCTGTGCTATGTCAATGTTTTTGAAGAGTCAAGCAGAATTCAAAGATACGAAAGTATTGTAATTAGTCCAAAGCAGTGGGATGAAAGATATGATTCTTGACATCTTGTGTGTGTGTGTGTGTGTTTGTGTTTACAAGTGTTGAGCCACATTAGAGCCGTGAAAATCTAATCCCGTAACCTTCACTTGGAGCAGTGCATGAAGAATATTTGAAGAGGGATTCCTTTGAAGTGGGGTACACAACTCTGCCATTGTAGAGCATTGTTTCTTCTAACACCGGCTAAGATGAAGAAAGTATTTGGTCAAACTGTTAGGGATATGTAAGTCTTGGCTCTGATTCTCATTTTGTAGTGCTTATAATGGTAGTCAATCATGTGAGTATTTTTTTTCTTGATTCATTATTGGAAACATAAAGATTGTTCTTTAGATGCTTTCTGGTAAAATGCAGAATCAGTTTTGTCATGTTTCTTTATTATTATGTGGCACATTTTCTTAAAATGCTCTATTCTATACCCTTTTATTACAGCAAGAGAGAGGTGAACAAAAAAGTGCTTAAAGTTCCTGGAATAGAACAGAAGGTATAGATTTACTTCTTTTTTTGTTTTTTTTTGTTAGTCTGGGTGATGAAATGACTGATTCATCCATCCTCTATGTCTAGGATCAATGGAACCAGAACTGCCTATTAACTATCCTTTTCCATTTGCCTTCGAGATATATATGATCTCGAAATGAAGTACAATATGACTTAATCTATTCTTCTGCCTTTTAGGTTCTTGATGCTACAAGCAATGAGCCCTGGGGTCCTCATGGATCGCTTCTTGCAGATATTGCACAGGCAACCAGAAACTAGTAAGCTTGAATTGTTCTCTTATACAGGTTTTTTGCATTGCTTATTTATGCCAAGTATCTCTCTCTCTCTCTCTCTCTCTAGCTTCTTTTTTAAACGAAAGAGTTTGCTTTAATATTCATGCAGTCATGAATACCAAATGATCATGGCAGTAATCTGGAAGCGGATTAATGATACTGGCAAGAACTGGCGGCATGTCTATAAGGTTTGTTTTATTTTTGGGATTTAATTTAGTAACTTTCAGATGCTAAATATTTAGTTCTCTCTCCAACTTATATGCTATTGTTACCTGTCTGTTCTCTTTCTTTCCATATGTTAATGATTTGCCAAGAAACTTACTTCTGTGAATCTCTCCTTGATATCCACTCTTCAATTTCATGATGGCACTTGGATTTTGATAAATATTGTGTAGTGTATGTTTAGTATCTACTGCTTTTAATTCTCTCATTATGTTTCTGATGGTATAAGTAAAAAAGTTATTGTTTGAGCTTCAGGCTTTGACTGTTCTGGATTACCTCGTAGCCCATGGGTCAGAACGCGTCATAGATGAGACCAGGGAACATGCTTATCAACTACAAGTAACTTCTGGTTCCTGGGTGCTATTTGACTGAGTTAGAGTATTGGTTTTTTGCTAGAAAAATTTGCATTCACCTGGAAATGATTGGCACTGTATCATTGAGCTAATGATGAGTTGATTTTTCCCACTTGGCAGACATTGGCTGATTTTCAATATATTGATTCCAGTGGAAGGGACCAGGGAAGCAATGTCAGGAAGAGATCTCAGAGTCTTGTGGTTCTAGTGAACGATAAAGAAAGAATAATTGAAGTTAGACAGAAGGCTGCTTCTAACAGGGAGAAGTAAGCCTGTTCTCAGAATTGAAATGACTTTCCTTCTTATATTGGCTATATGCTATTCACATTGTCAATTTAGCCCATTTCTCTGTCTTTGACCTTGCATTCCTCAGCCCACTCTTTGTTCCTTTATATACCTCCCCACCAATAGATAGAAGTAAATGGGAATAACCAAGCTACGTCTACAAGTTGCAATTACCATGCTGCTTTAAAGCCAATGCAATGTTTAGTCATTTGGTATGAAGATGTCATGAGCAAAAGTTATATGCATTGGGATTAATCATCTTGCCATTGTTGTTTTATTGTTCAACTTTTTGCCATTTAGGGTTTTGCATGTCTTTAGATTCCATTTTCTTGTTGAAATAACTCCATTCCAACCTTTTTTTTTATAATTATCAGACAAGTGAATTTCTAAAATGTCTTCACATAAAATGCCTTTGTTAGCTTTCCTTTCATTTATCAGCTCTAAAAATTCTTATGAGTTATTTTTCCAAGTTTTAGTTCTTTTGGAAGGGTACCTTGCTTATGTGTCTTCTTACAAAGAGTTCATATTCTGTGATATTTTTCTGTTGTTTAACACATCAGAAGATCCATCTTCTTTGCCTTATTCATTTAGTGGATTTTTATTTTGCTCTCTAACGCATAATTGAGCTAAGATTGTCATTATTGCTAGTCTATTTGGATGAGGTGGTGCCATTTTTCCTTTTAAGAGTTCCCCAATTGCCACAGTGAAGAATGTAGTAACTTTTGTGGAATTTCTTGTATACTTGTCCTATGAATGAACATAAGCCCTATTCTCATATTCTACAATAGAAATACTTTCTAGCTTTAAGAACGTGTGGAAGAGCATATGATCCACTCTGGTGGAGAACACTCTATTTTTCTTTGTAAGAAATTATCAGCAATGTGGTACTAAACTGTTAACTTATGGCTTAATAGGTTCCATAGCACCTCATCAACTGGTGGAATGTATAGGCCCAGTTCATATTCTGGAGGATATGGTGACAGATTTGATGATGATCGTTATGAAGGCCGCTACGGAAGTAGGGATGAAGGCTTTGGGAGAGAGAGAGAAACTGGTTATAGGGATGACGACCCCCATGGTAGATACGGGGACTCACGTAGTCGTGATGGAGATCGTTATGGCAGAGATTACGAGGAACGCAGAGATGGTTATAGGGATGACAATTATCGAGGAAGAAGTCAGAGTGTCGATTACCAGTATGGCTCAAGAAGTAGGAGCTCCGACAGAGATAGAGACCATGCTTTTGATGATGATGGTCAATATTCATCTCGGTATGTGTTTATATTCACTGATGTTATAAAGTAACATATTCTCTTTTTCCTTTCTCTTAACTCCTTTTCAAATTGTTGTTTTTATCTTGCATCTTTAGTTGGTTAAGTGTTTTGGTTTTTGTTTTTGTTTGTTTTTTTGAGGATTGAGGAAGCAAATTTTATTTTTTGATAATTAATAAGAGTTTTATTACCATAAATAGGCATAGCCCAAGTGCACAGGAAGTATACAAGAGGAAATACCTACATACAGCGACTAAAAAGACAGAAAAAACTAGAAAAACTCCCAACACATCATCACCATTCATTAAATTAGCCTTAGCCCATAGACAGAGTTTTAAAGAAAAATTTCCTAATTTCATCTAGCGATTGTTCTGTCTTCAAAACATCTCCCATTCCTTTCTAGCCATAGACACCACATCAAGCTCGAAGGAATCATTTTCCAAATGGCTGCAAAAGGTAGACTCCGCCCAGCATACCTCCAACAAGCTGGTAAATTCACCACATGCTTTGGCATCACCCAAGAAATACCCATCCTTCCAAAAATGGCATTCCACAAACTTTTAGCCACCTCACAATGGAGAAAAAATGATTAACTGATTCGCCATCTTTCTTGCACAAAGAACACCAATCAACAAAACAAAGACCACACTTTCTTAAATTGATCAGAATTTTATCATGAGACACCAGCCAACAGAAGAAAGCTACCTTATTCGGCACTTTAACTTTCCAAATACTTTTCCAGGGTTAATCACATACACCTTGGCAGGTTAAAGCCTTATAAAAGGAGTGAATGAGAAGCTGATATTTCTTTCATGAATCCACAACAATCTGTCTACACTTCCTTGGACAATTTTCAACTCATATAATCTGCTGAAAAAATCTGAAATTACATTAACTTCCCAATCATTTACATTTCTCACGAAGTCAACAGTCCATTGAATGCTATTATTCAAAAAAGAGAATGAATTAGCCACAGTTGCATCTTGCTGCCTTGCAAACTGAAAAAGTGAAGGAAATTCATCCTTGCCTCACCAATTATCATGCCAAAAGTGAATTCTTGAACCATCCCCCACCTTAAATTTGACATGTTTAACAAACTCCCCCAACCCATTCGAATTGACTTCCATAATCCCATCCCATAAGCTCCTTTTACTTCATTTGAACACCAACTAACATACCCCCATATTTAACATCTATCACATTTTTCCATAATGCATCTCTTTCTAAATGATATCTCCATAAACATTTCCCACAGAGAGCTTTATTAAAAAGCCTCAAGTTACGCACACCCAAACCACCATTTGAAATCGGTTGACATACCTTATCCCAACTCATCAAATGAAATTTCTTTTCCTCCCCTTTACCTCCCCACAAAAATTCCTATAGATCTTTTCAATTTTCATAGAAACCCCAACCGGTAGAGGAAAGAGAGAAAGGAAATATGTTGGAAAGCAAATTTTTCATTTTACGTCGAGGTCTTTCTCATCAATAAACAGTAACAATAAGTGTAATCTGATAGAACCTGCTTGGAATAAAAGGATTATCCAATGAACTTCCCCATTTCAATGCACGAGAATGGAACTATTTTGGTTCTTGTAAAAAGATTGGTTCGAGTTGAATGGAACTACCCTAGTGCAATGCCTATTCACAAAGTTCTATCTTCCTTTTACAGTGTTAAGTATGCAGATGATGTCTTCCTGAGATCCTTGACCTTGAAAGTTTACATAGCTTTTATTTTCTTACCCTACAGAGGCAGTGGTGGCAGAGCTGACGATCAATCTCTAGATGGAAGGTATATTCTTTGTAGATGCATGGTCAAATGCTGGCGTTATTGGGTTTTAAGATCCACCTTGTCAAGAATTCGATCTAGCACAATCTATTGAATGACAAATGTATACCCTTACGGCAGGCGGCTTGAACGGAAATTTTCTGAACAGAATATTGGTGCTCCTCCAAGTTATGAAGAAGCTGTAAGTGAGTCCCGAAGCCCTGTTCACAGTCAAAGGTATAAATAGTGCATTGTTATTTTTCTTGACTATTACTTACTAGTTGAGTGTATTTTAACATTTTTTGATGCCAGAAATGAAGAAGCTTCAGCAGCATCTGCTCCCAAAGATTCGCCACCTGTTGACAATATTCCAAGTCCTGCAAACACTTCTCATGGTGCTTTGGCATCTCCTCAGACCCAGGAAATTTGGGCTTCTGATGAATTTGATCCCCGTGGTCCAGTTTCAGGTACTGAAAACCATATAAAAATGATTATTTAGGTTCCAGACAGAGCTGCTCCATTTACTCTTCCACTGATATCTTAATGAATTCTTCACATTACCTGTCCTTATGACGATTTTATCTAATGTGTGATGGGTTGAAGAAACGTTAATATATTTTGCACTTTTCTCACATACACTTTTCTAAATTATGGTTCAAATGGGAGCAATTTATATTATTTAATTGTCGGGATCAACATTTAGGTTATTAAATTTGTCTTTTGTTTATCTACGCATTTTCATTTATCCCCCCAAACTATCAATTTTGGCAACACTTTCTCAAACTACCAAACAATTGTAATCTACTCCCTCCATCCAAGATCTGACCTAATACCCTTGATAAAAATTTAAAACTTACAAAAAATTGAAGAAAGTGCAAACGTTAAATGACATGACAAAATATAAACATATAAAAAATATTACAAACAGAAACAACAAATATTGGGAAATAATTTTTTTGAAAAAATAAAAATAATTTTTTTTTTTAAAACAAACAAAAAAATTTAAAAAAAAATGAAAATAAATAATTTTTAACTTTGAAAATTAATATTTATATATATATTTTAAAATATTTTCTATTTTATAATTTTATTATTTATAAATATTTATAGTTTTTAAAAATAATTGCTTTGAATTCAGTAGGGTATTTTTTCTTTTCTGAGACTTCTTAGGTGTAAATATCTTTTTAAAAGGAAATTGGGGTAGATTCAATTTCTTACTACTTTTGGTGCTGATTGCCCAAATTATGGTTCGAGGGGTGATTGTTATTTGGGTCATCGTTTTAGGAGTGTGTGTATTTTCCCCTAAGAATTAAGTTAAAATTAGGAAATTGTGACATGGGGTATTTAGGCTTAGGACCCCATACAATTTGCTTTTAGAATTAACCCCTAGTAGTATCAGTTTAATTTTTATGTCGGTTAACATAACAGAAAACATTCGGCTGAATCACAGATTGCTGTGTCTTATACTGATTTTTTTTTTTTTTTTTTTTAAGAACTAAAAATGAGAAAAAACCGTTGAGCTACCCACGTGGTGGCCGGGATCTAGCCACCATGTAGTGGCCAGGTTCAGTGACTTGTTACCATGGTCAGAATTTGGCCACCAGGGGGATGGCCCAATCTTGGGCACCCATGTGGTGGCTGATTTCTGTCCACCATCGAGGGGCCAGAACCTGGCCACTGTTGTGGCTTTCAAAGTTTTTTTTAATATATATAATCGATTGTATCACAAAAAGTTTAATTTCATTATTTAAACAATGAAAAGTTACACGTGGCAGTCTATGAATAATCGGCTACGTGTTTTCTGTTAACTTTGGTGGACCAAAAAATTAACGTTAGTTGTCCTAATATGCGCATAACCTCATACCTTAGGGGGGACATTTAGAAGAAAATAAAAATTACACAAGGTTCTAAGGGCTTGTTTGGGTAACGAGGTATTCTCAGATATTCTCAAAACTTCTTATAATTTCATTCCCAAACATCTCTCAAACACAAAATTCTTTTTAATTTCAAATTTTTAACTTTTTCATCTAATCATTATACAAACACAAAACCCAATACAACTTTCCCAAAATTACAAACAAAACACAGAAAACAATACAACTTTTTCAAATTTCAAATCAAAAATTATATTCAAACAAATTTTCAACTTTGTAATATTTTTATTCAATTTTTTCTCTTCTTTCCCAAAATCCAATAAAACATTTTAATTGAAATTATTTCACTACTATTCACAAAATTCTATGATATTTTAAGTCCCCAAACCAGCCCTAAATCTAAGTACCCAATAGCACACTGGATCTTTGTCCAAAATTTTCTTAAGGCTTAATTTCAAAATTAATACTTGGATTTTCATCGTTTGTAAATAACTACATTAGTTTTCAACATTTGCATAATTAATACCAAGTTAATTTTTTTTTTTTTTTATAAGTAAATAAAAACATCCCCCCTGTAATTGTACATGCTCCCATAGCAATAACATATTTTGGTTCAGGCATTTGTTCATACAATCTGACTAAAGAATGAGCCATTTTCATTGTTACTGTACCTGTAGTTAAAATTAGGTCTGCCTGTCTAGGGCTCGATCTTGGTACCAGTCCATAATGATCAAAGTCGAATCGTGAGCCTATTAATGAAGCAACAACTGGTACCATATAGAAGCGGCCATAAACTGGAGAGTATAAGAAGAATTAAAGAGTTGAACATAAATAAATAGAAGAATAGACTATTTACCCCAAGATTGGTTGATTAGTCATGTCATCCTAGCTTGAAGCGGGTTCAAAAAATCAACCTATTCAGTTTTCACTAGCATTTGTATGTATTACCCTAAAGCGGGGGTTTTTGCAAAAATGAGTGGACGGTTAGAAACGCCAAAGTACGCAAAGGGAAGGCCTTGGTCTTGGGGTATTACTCCTTTCAAGGTCCAAGGTTCAACACCTCATGGGTGCAAACAATCCTTTGGGGCCACACCCCCTAGTGAAAAGCTAGCAATTTAATCAGTTCCGTATAAGGAAACTTCTGAGGGTGTGGTACAGGGGACCGAGGTTTACTCTCTAGGGGTGGTTCCGAAGGGCCTTGCCTTGGAGAGATTCCCCGACATGAAAAAAAAAATAAAAAAATAAAGGAGAAAGGATAGAACAAAGTTTTAAAAAACTCCTAATTAGGTATCTCCATCCAATACTCTAGTTTTTTAGCGGCACAGTAGGCTATGTGGCAAATAGGACGTGTTAGTCGATAAAAAAACAAACACATAGCATCTTACTTACAAATCAGCAAATTTATTAAAACATTATAATATAAATATAAATGTAAAGATCTCAAAGTTAATAAAAATCCTAAAAACATTTGTTAAAACTAAAAGAAAAATTCTGGGGCGGGGGGG
>QEOT01004885.1:316379-334074 GCA_003123785.1 Pterocarya stenoptera
CAATTTATATTATTTAATTGTCGGGATCAACATTTAGGTTATTAAATTTGTCTTTTGTTTATCTACGCATTTTCATTTATCCCCCCAAACTATCAATTTTGGCAACACTTTCTCAAACTACCAAACAATTGTAATCTACTCCCTCCATCCAAGATCTGACCTAATACCCTTGATAAAAATTTAAAACTTACAAAAAATTGAAGAAAGTGCAAACGTTAAATGACATGACAAAAGATAAACATATAAAAAATGAGAAATGATTTGTACAAGCCCCAATTAGATAAGCCCCATACAAGCCTTTGTAAAAAAGTGAATTCCACTTAAAAAGATTGTAAAAAAAACTATTTTTTATTAGTGGGACCCATGTTTTTACAAAGGGCTTGTATGGGGCTTGTCCATTTGAGGTTTGTATCTAGCATTACTCATAAAAAATATTACAAAAAGAAACAACAAATATTGGGAAAAAATTTTTTTGAAAAAATAAAAATAATATTTTTTTTTAAAACAAACAAAATTTTTTTAAAAAAAATGAAAATAATTCATTTTTAACTTTGAAAATTAATATTTATATATATTTTAAAATATTTTCTATTTTATAATTTTATTATTTATAAATATTTGTAGTTTTTAAAAATAATTGCTTTGAATTCAGTAGGGTATTTTTTCTTTTCTGAGACTTCTTAGGTGTAATTATCTTTTTAAAAGGAAATTGGGGTAGATTCAATTTCTTACTACTTTTGGTGCTGATTGCCCAAATTATGGTTCGAGGAGTGATTGTTATTTGGGTCATCGTTTTAGGAGTGTGTGTATTTTCCCCTAAGAATTAAGTTAAAATTAGGAAATTGTGACATGGCGTATTTAGGCTTAGGACCCCATACAATTTGTTTTTAGAATTAACCCCTAGTAGTATCAGTTTAATTTTTATGTCGGTTAACATAACAGAAAACATTCGGCTGAATCACAGATTGCCGTGTCTTATACTGATTCTTTTTTTTTTTTTAAGAACTAAAAATGAGAAAAAACCGTTGAGCTACCCACGTGGTGGCTGGGATCTAGCCACCATGTAGTGGCCAGGTTCAGTGACTTGTTACCATGGTCAGAATTTGGCCACCAGGGGGATGGCCCAATCTTGGGCACCCATGTGGTGGCTGATTTCTGTCCACCATCGAGGGGCCAGAACCTGGCCACTGTTGTGGCTTTCAAAGTTTTTTTTAATATATATAATCGATTGTATCACAAAAAGTTTAATTTCATTCTTTAAACAATGAAAAGTTACACGTGGCAGTCTATGAATAATCGGCTACGTGTTTTCTGTTAACTTTGGTGGACCAAAAAATTAACGTTAGTTGTCCTAATATGCTCATACCTTGGGGGGACATTTAGAAGAAAATAAAAATTACACAAGGTTCTAAGGGCTTGTTTGGGTAACGAGGTATTCTCAGATATTCTCAAAACTTCTTATAATCTCATTCCCAAACATCTCTCAAACACAAAATTCTTTTTAATTTCAAATTTTTAACTTTTTCATCTAATCATTATACAAACACAAAACCCAATACAACTTTCCCAAAATTACAAACAAAACACAGAAAACAATACAACTTTTTCAAATTTCAAATCAAAAATTATATTCAAACAAATTTTCAACTTTGTAATATTTTTATTCAATTTTTTCTCTTCTTTCCCAAAATCCAATAAAACATTTTAATTGAAATTATTTCACTACTATTCACAAAATTCTATGATATTTTAAGTCCCCAAACCAGCCCTAAATCTAAGTACCCAATAGCACACTGGATCTTTGTCCAAAATTTTCTTAAGGCTTAATTTCAAAATTAATACTTGGATTTTCATCGTTTGTAAATAACTACATTAGTTTTCAACATTTGCATAATTAATACCAAGTTAATTTTTTTTTTTTTTTATAAGTAAATAAAAACATCCCCCCTGTAATTGTACATGCTCCCATAGCAATAACATATTTTGGTTCAGGCATTTGTTCATACAATCTGACTAAAGAATGAGCCATTTTCATTGTTACTGTACCTGTAGTTAAAATTAGGTCTGCCTGTCTAGGGCTCGATCTTGGTACCAGTCCATAATGATCAAAGTCGAATCGTGAGCCTATTAATGAAGCAACAACTGGTACCATATAGAAGCGGCCATAAACTGGAGAGTATAAGAAGAATTAAAGAGTTGAACATAAATAAATAGAAGAATAGACTATTTACCCCAAGATTGGTTGATTAGTCATGTCATCCTAGCTTGAAGCGGGTTCAAAAAATCAACCTATTCAGTTTTCACTAGCATTTGTATGTATTACCCTAAAGCGGGGGTTTTTGCAAAAATGAGTGGACGGTTAGAAACGCCAAAGTACGCAAAGGGAAGGCCTTGGTCTTGGGGTATTACTCCTTTCAAGGTCCAAGGTTCAACACCTCATGGGTGCAAACAATCCTTTGGGGCCACACCCCCTAGTGAAAAGCTAGCAATTTAATCAGTTCCGTATAAGGAAACTTCTGAGGGTGTGGTACAGGGGACCGAGGTTTACTCTCTAGGGGTGGTTCCGAAGGGCCTTGCCTTGGAGAGATTCCCCGACATGAAAAAAAAAATAAAAAAATAAAGGAGAAAGGATAGAACAAAGTTTTAAAAAACTCCTAATTAGGTATCTCCATCCAATACTCTAGTTTTTTAGCGGCACAGTAGGCTATGTGGCAAATAGGACGTGTTAGTCGATAAAAAAACAAACACATAGCATCTTACTTACAAATCAGCAAATTTATTAAAACATTATAATATAAATATAAATGTAAAGATCTCAAAGTTAATAAAAATCCTAAAAACATTTGTTAAAACTAAAAGAAAAATTCTGGGGCGGGGGGGTGGGGGAGAGGAAAGAGAGTCCCCCCCTGTGGGTGGCTGCCACTGGACAGGGAGCGGTACTCTTCCCCCACCCCTCATGGGGTGGTCGCAAGCCACTCGTGTGGTACAGATCTATTCGTGGGATGACTCAGAGTTTAAGCGGGTAGTAGCGAGCCACCCCGTGAGTAGATTTGGTTTCATGGGATCGCAAGGTGGTTGCAAACCGCAGATTCTCTTGCAGCGAGGGGATCAAATGCCTTGCGGAGTGGCTGGAGGAAACTCCTCCCCTTTCCTAGACTTCTTTTTGGGACTAATAATTTTTTTAATCTTTTTTTCTTTTTTGACATTTTATATTTTAAAATATGTTTTATATTTTTATTATAATGTTTTAATAAATTTGTATGATTGTAAGTGAGATGCCAATTGTCACTTAAATTTGTATGATTTGTAAGTGAGATGCCAACTGTCAGTTTTTTATTGGCTTCATGTGTCATATTGCCATGTGGCCTATCATGCCTTTAAAAATCTAACGTGTATTAACCCCTAGTGGTTGGTTCAAGTGGTAAAGGCCTTGGGCTTGGGGGTATGCTCCCCCTAGGTTTAAAGTTCAAATCCCCTTGGGTGCAAACAATCTCTAGGAGCCATCAGACAGGGAGATTTTTCCCTTGAATTACCCGAGATGCACTTGCGGAAAACTCTTTGTCGAGGGCCTGTGCACCCCTGGGATTAGTCAGGACGCTGTTCCGAACACCTGGTGCCAATAAAAAAAAAAAACTAACGGGTGTTGGGTAGAGTTTCCTAATTGAAGTTTCTTAAAAGACTGATGTAGCTATTGCAAAATTGATTTTATTATTAACCCTTTTCTTAAAATTAATTGTTCTTACTTTATAGCATATTGAAATGCCTTTGGCTTTGAATGCGGTGGTGGTTCATTGAGCATAGGGAAGTTTACTGGCAAATTCAAGTAGTTGCTGCAACCTCAATGTCCAATGAAAAGAAGGGAAAAGAAAAAGAAGAAAACAGAATTGCTGCATCTACAATGGGATTTTTTTTTATAAGTAAGAAGAGATTTTATTAAAAATGAATGTATAGGCGAAGCCTATGTACACAAGAAGAATACAAAAGAAAACACCTAAATACATTCTAGGTTGAACAGTAGCATGCACATGGTGTGATTTGTTTACCGGTGTCAGAATTCTACTAGTATCATGGCAAACAAAAGAAAGAGATTGCCAAATAACAATAAAGTGATGTCATTGAATGGGCATTACAAAAAGTGATGGAGATAAAAAATTGTGTTGGTATATTGTATGCGGGCATTGAAGATCAATTTATGGCTTTACTCATTGCTGTTGAGATAGGACATTTCCACCCAGGGGTAGACTCTTTATCCAATTTGGGCACAAAAGATCAGAGAATTGTAGAGAGTTACCTGGTCTATTAACTATGATGCAAGAGATTAGCTCAAGTCTTGGTAGAACCAAGGGGAGGGCACTGTAAGCCCAAGATTCGACAGTGGCTGTTGTCTTATAATTCCAAGGAACCTCAAGTTTCATACTTACCTCCAGACTGAAGGCATTGTAGGAGAGGATTTGAAGACTTGGAATGACCAAGTTTTTTTTAATGTGGAATGTCAGAATTATTGGAGGAATTATATAGGGTTTGGCGTGTGGAAGAGGATACAGCACTTTCTGAAGCAGAGAGATTATGGATAGTTCGAGTGTACTTTGACCTTTAAAGGGTTACTTTGATGGAGGAAATATCTTGGAGGCAGAAATCGAAGCATGCAAAGTTTTTACATCGGGTGGCCAACACATATAGGAGGAACAAGGCTTATGGTTGATGGCTTAGTACCCTTGAATCAATTTGAGATCGAGGATAATATAGTCCAGTATTTTAAACACCTGCTTTCTGAATAGCTTGCTTGGAGGCCAAAGCTGAATAGGATAATATTTGAGACCATAGATCAATAGAGAGGCACGTGGCTTTAGAGGCCTTTTGAAGAGGTTGAGGTTTTGACAAGTGGTAATTAGTATGGCTAGTGACAAAGCATCAGGTCTAGATTGATGACAATGGCATTATTTAAATCTTGTTGGCATGCGATAAAAATGACATCACGAAGATATTCTAAAAGTTTGATACCAATGTTAGGTTTGAGAAAAGCCATAATGCCACGTTTATATTGATCTTTCCTAAAACAGCTGGCTCAGTATTAAAGACTACTAATGTTTTAGTCTTGTGAATGACATGTATAAGATATTATCAAATGTTTTTTTGGCCTAGTACGGCAATTGAGAAGGTTGCATCAAAGTCCTAAAATGCACTTTTTTAGAGGTTCAAAAATATTAGATATAGTACTTATTGTCAGTGCCTGGATAGTAGGTTCAAATTCCACCTAGTAAACTGGGAAATGTATGCTTGTGGATTTCTAGGGGAGGGTTAGGAGGTTGAAACAAACTTGTATTTAACCATGCCCTACGAGGGGTCTTTGGAAAACTGTAGTAGATTCCAAGTTTGGTGATGATTTTGTTTTCCCCCTGCTGGGGAGGGGGTGTTGTCTCTTATGGTATCCATGGACTGCATGTGATGGTGGGATTTTGGAAAATTCAGAAGAGGATGGGAGTATTTTCTAGACACACTAGGCTTGAGGTAGGTGATGGTGCAACAGACTAAGTCTACATAAATTACTTTATTGCTTCTATTTCCAAATTAGGTATTTTCTCTTGCATACATCCTGCATACTTGGTCTATGCCTATTGTTTTTATCGATAAAATTTTGGATTTACCTATAAAAAAAACAGTATTACTCGCGCTCACGCATACACATTCAGTTAGTCTTAAGTTGAAATACTGCACTTGTGATCAATGGGAGCCGGCTTAACATTTTTGACCGGTTAATTTTTCATTTGAAAGTTCCTTGTCTTTTGATTCTGTTTTCTAGATTTTGTTAGATGTTTTTTATCTGAGAAAAAAAATCTAACAAAATCTAACAAGATAGTTAGATGTTATAACTATTATCTTACTTGTACATCTATATGTTTTTTCTAAAGTTAAATTTACTTTGCTGGCTTTCCTGATCAGCATTGTTGTTGGATACTCATGTATTATGTTTTGCCATTTTTTTCAGCTGCTCCAGCTACCTCAAACAATGCTGAGATGGACTTACTTGGCTCACTGTCAGATTCATTTCCCTCAAACTTGTTAGCCATTGTGCCAACTACATCTGCAACCATAACCTCTGAGGCTGATGCCTACTCACACGCTGCTCCAGCGACCACTTTTGTGGCTGCAGCTTCAGCAGCTGATGTTGTGAATCAGGTAGGCATCTTATGCTATAATTTTATGGTACAAATTTTTTATACCATACAAACTGAAGTTTAAAGTGGTTTATTAGTGTTTCATCTTTTCCCTTAGATGTTTTTAAAAGGCCCATTTTTTATACTATAGCAATATGATGTGATGATGGTCTAGTCCATTCAATAGCAGATGAAGAGTCCCTGTTTGCTGTGCTAGATTTTCAGAGTCATCTTGAAATAGGCCTACTGTGTATAATTTATATAAGTAAACAACCACATCTTGAAGTAGTCCCAGTTTGGAATTTCAATAATATCCTAATATGACACAATTTGGATTGATAGTGTCTATCCTCTATGCAGGCTTTTGAAGATCCATTTGGTGATTCTCCTTTCAAAGCTCTTCCTTCCACTGACGGTTTCCCAACTCAACATCAGACTTCTGCTCCCACAACTTCCCTCCAGCTTACCACAAACAGGAGTGCTGAACCACCCCAGCAAGCTGCTCCAAAGGCCAATACAGTCTCAAACTTTGACTTTGAGGACACATTTTCAGGCCTTACTTTCTCCGAACAGATTGTTTACAACATTCAACCTCCAACAAACTCACAGTATTCACCTCAAGAGCTGTCTAGTCCACAGCATAACACTGATATTCTGGCAGACATCCTCCCTCCTGGACCTTCATCCACTTATACTTCACAGCAAGCTTTTCCAGGTCCAACTGGCCATCCTTTACAGCCCACTGCTAATATGTACAGTACTTTCCACACACAGGCAGGACCTTCTGCACAGCTTAGCAGTGGAGGCTTCCTTCCCCATGGAGGATCCACCTCTCTCCCCACTTCACTCATGGTTCACCAATGTCCAGCTGGACCAACCGCACAGCTTAATGGTGGAAACTTTTTTCCACAACAGGGAGTGCCTCCCATCACTTTGCATATGCCTCAAGCATCAACTGGGCCAACTTCACAGTTTAACGTTATGAACTACCTTCCACTACAGGGTCCTGCAACTCCTGTAGATGCTCATACAACTCCTGTAGATGCTCATATTGCTCAAACTTCCACTGGACCAGCTGTTCAACCTAACAGTGATGTTCTTGGCAATTTACTCCCTCAAGCTGGACCAAATGCCCCTACAATTCCACATCAAATTCTTCCGTCTTCATCTGGATCACTTTCAACATATCCTCAACCAGCAAAGGACAAGTTTGAGACCAAGTCAACTGTTTGGACCGATACACTAAGCAGAGGGCTTGTCAATTTAAATATATCTGGACGTGAGTGTTTAATGCTTTGTATAATTGTTGTTTTCATTATTGTTATCATCATCATCATCATTTGTGTAAATTACATTTTGCACTTCCAAACTACAATAATTGTTACTTTACACCTCAGATTACCACTACTCTTCATCGATCTTAACAGTCAGATATTAACGATCGAGTAAATTGTAACTTATGTTTTATGTGGGGGATCAAAGGACAACTTTGATAGTTTGGTGGTCACATTGCAAATAGAGTGGTAGTTTGAGGAGGTGAAATGTGATTACCACTACTACTATTCTTATTACCATTATTATTCTTGATTTTTTATTAATATTACAAGAAGTTTGACATGATTTGTTTTCGTTACAGCTAAAATAAATCCTATGGCGGATATTGGAATTGATTTTGATGCACTTAATCGGAAGGAGAAGAGGATGGAAAAACCTGCCACAACTCCTGTTATGTCTACTGTCAACATGGGTAAAGCTATGGGATCTGGTTCTGGGATGGGCCGTGCTGGTGCCAGTGCCCTCAGACCTCCATCAAATCCTATGATGGGTTCTGGTATGGGCATGGTTAGTAGGCCCGGCAGTGGCATGGACATGGGGGTATATGGAGGCATGAATCAACCCATGGGAATGGGAATGCAGATGGGGGGGATGAATTTGGGCATGGGAATGAACATGGGGATGGGGCAAGGGGTCCAGATGCAACCACCAACTGGATTACCTCCAGGCTCAAACATATCTGGTGGTTATAACCCCATGATGGGCACAGGTGGTTATGTGCCTCAGCGGCCTTATGGCGGCGGTGGCTATCAATGAGATTGAGCCAATTACTTATTTTGTTGGAAAAGTAATTAATACCTAATAGGGTGAAAAGGGATTTTGACATTAGCAAGTCCAGAGTTGGAATCCGTCTACAATGCACTCTGGTCTGATACTTGCTATAGAGTTCTGTGTTTTTGTTCGAAAAGGTTAGTCTTCTGGAAAATGGCGGGTGCATGTATGCTTATTCACTTATATTATTTTTTTGTTACTTGTCAAACATGGGTTGGCTAGTTACTGTACAATAAATATGATGATTCATTCACTATTCTACCATATTTAATTCTTCTTTCTCCTGCCCTTTAATGGAATTACTTTATTTTTCGTCTGTGAATAAAGCCTCTGAAGTATGTATGACCCATCAAATTAACGTTTGAACTTTAAACCCTTGCATTCGTTTGATATGATCCTGATTGGCCCCACCCAAATAGCCCCACATTTCTCTTCTTTCTGTTTTTAACCCACATTTGTGTTTAGAGAGGCTAATATGGCAGCAGATTCTTTTTCAAAAGAGGTACTTAAGGTAGAACTTTTGATTTTAGAGGTGAAGATTTGGTGCAAGGAAGGCTAAGGGGAATGTTCGATTAGATTATTTGGGTATTCCATATATTTGTTATTAAGATGAATTGTTGTAATCACGGTTTTCTTCTACCTTAGTGATACTTTAATAATAAGAGGCTTGACCTCATTTTATTTATAAAAAAAAAAAAAAATTAATAAAAAAAAAACCACATTTGTGTAAGATGGTAGTAATTAGGATATAGGAGTTTGTTGCATCCCTTCAATCATGAAAGCCATCACACTCCAGTCACTCCTCATTCGGGCTATTATTATAGGTAAAATACTAGAATAGTTATTGTGGTTTGGCTGTTAAACAGATTGGTTTACTTGGATCATTTTTTCCTTTCCGTTTCTACGTCATCAATGATGGAGTGACAACTATATAAAAACATTTAAGCACAAATTAAAAAAAAATCCTATGTTGTACGTACAAACTAGGCATTTGCCTAGGTCTTGGTGGGAGGCGACCAAGGTACAACCTGTGTTGCATGACCTAGACATTGCCTTGGTGGCGACGCAAAGCGACCTCCGTCTTGAGGTTGCTTGGACGCAAATCGCACCTAGGCTATTTTTTGTTTTGTTTTGTTTTTTACTTTTATTTCTTAAAATGCATTTGGGAGGGTGTGATTATTTAATATATAGACCCTTTAAGTGTTTAGTAATAGAATGATCAAAATGATCAAAGTTGAAATTATATAGAGTAAAAGTTCAAATTAGACTAAACAGATAAATCTGTCCAAAAGCCAAAGCTTAGGGTCTATAATAATATATTTAACCCTTTTATAGTTAAACCAATAACTAATATATCTAATTATATACAATGAATTAAAACTATCAATTTTCAGCATTTTTTACATAAAGTAATGTAATTGAACTTTGTTTAGAAAAACTGAAGTCTATCCGGTAATCAATCTCCTTTTTCAATGCCGAACCAAACACGTTGCCACCAACTCTTACTTTGTTCGTGAAAGAATTACCAACGGCCAACTCCAAGTTCGTTTCATCTTTGGGAAGGATCAACCTGGTAGCTTGGTTGTGAGCTGAAAAGATGCCAAGCCGAGAGTTCACCCTAACTCTTGCTCGACGTTCAACTCTCGCTCAACGTTGTGCTCAAGTGAAGCTCGGGTAGAGAGTTGACTTGACATTGGGCTCGAGCGTAGCTCAACCTGAGAGTTTGCTTGAGGTGCGTTCGATAATTGGTTCAAGTGAACGTTGGACAGAGAGTTCGCTCTAGGCTTGCTTGATAGGCCGCCCGAGCGAATGTTGGACCAAAAATTCGCTCGAAGTGCACTCGACCCTTTGCTCGAGTGAATAACCCAAAAGTTGCCGCCTTAGGGTTTTTGATGCCGTGATGTATGTATATATATGTATGTATTTTTATATGATAGATGTTGCATCAGATTGAGAGCAGAGGCATAAAACAACATTTATATAGCCCTTCCCATCATTGGATGAGGTACTTGCACCACAAACATAATCTCTCTCAGTGTTTTGGTTCTCTCTAGTATCAACATTTAGGTTTTTGAATATGTGAGTGTTGCTCTAGTCTTACCATGTAGCACACTCCACCATCGACTAGAACGATTTCGAATGAACAACAACGATTGACGAAAATTTATGGAATAACCTCACTAGATCTACAATTTTCCACACGAGGTAATATCGCTTCCGCTATACTTTGATTTCTAATAGTGTATGTCGTTGGTTATCCCTGAAATTGGACCCAAATCATGTTGTGTTTAGGAAGGTTCGGTTATCATTATTCAAGACAAATAAGGGAGGTTTTTGATGTTCCAATGGCTAAGATTTAGAAACATTTTGTTTATCTTCAAGGTTTGAGAACTTTTCATGGGGAAGTTCGAGGAGAGTGAACGTGGAATGGGGGGTTGGGGGAGAGCAGGGGTTTGACCAGGGTGGAGTCATGTCGAAGAGAGGTTGGAATGGAGAGTGGGAGAGTTAAGAGTTAGGAAATGCATGAAGTTGCTGAGCTCACATTGAGCAAGGCATTATAAAGAGTAGGAGACACTACATGCAAGAGAATAGAGACGCCCATCAAACGCACAAGACCTGAGTAATTATTAGTAGGCCTGCACACCATCCAACCCGCATTGATTTTGGACCCGACCCAACCCGGTGCCAAGACAAATAAGAAAAGAACCGACCCGACTTGAGTCGGGTCAACCCGTTTGCCAATTGAGTTAAAGGTTGACACTGATCTCCCATGCCCAAAACGATTTATTTTCCAGGCCTTGAAGATTCCCATCCAATCCATTTCCTTCCTCCTATCTCATCCCCCATTTCTTCTGCACTGCAAAAAGGAGAGGACCGATATGGGGCTTTAGCTGCTACTACTACTTTGAGTGGTCAAGTGACTTTATGGGGCTTACTGTGGAGGACTTCTTGAACGAGTGCCAACAGTCCAGTGATGCGACTTTGCCCCATATCCTCCTCTTCTGGTTGTTTGGTGGACGAGGGCTACGACAATCACGCGGCGTCGGAGAATGCAAGTCCTCACCTAGCAAAACTTCTATTCTCAGATTCGACTCTGCCCCATATCCTCCTCTTCTTCACTGCCCCATTGTTGGTTTTTGGTTTTCATTTCTGTGTTTTTTAGGTCTAATAAAGGAACACTTTCTGGTGATCTAGGCTTAGCATATTTTCGTTTTCATTTCTGTTCGTTTTTTTCGTATCGGTTTCTCCTTCACAAATCCACACAAGCCTCAACCCATTCCAGTCTCAGCGAGAAGAAACCTTGGTGCCGCCATTCATGAGTTTTGTCGTTGAGCTGCAAGGGAAGCCCCGTGGGGTGCTTGTGCCGTGTTTGTGCGATGGTGCGATTGTGCCGTGAAGGTACGATTGTGCATTTGTGCCGTGTGAAGGTTCAACTGTGCCGTGCGATGGGTTGTGGGGAAGTGAATGATGATTGTATTGTTTTGAGTCAAACTGGCCATGTGATTTTCCTTATTTTCCCTCTGTTTGAGTCTGTGCTTGTTGTTTGTTGGAGTCGAGGGGGAAGACAAACGAAGTTGACAGTGATAACGAACGAAGTTGACAGCGATGATGGTGATGACAGAGAGAAATGGGGAGGGATGGTAGAAGGTTTGAGATTTGGGGAGTTTTAGTGGGATTGAAATTGACAGTTAGCGGGCTTGACCTGCAAGTTAGTTCAACCCACTTATATCGGTTGGGTCAGTTCGTACGGACGGTGCGGGTTAACGACTTTTCTGCACAACCCTAATTATTATATAGTTTACCATGCGGGCATCATTATTCTCCTTCTATCACAATATATCATATCATTAAAAGCTGGTTATCATATATACAATTTTAATGATACGAAACCCATATAATAGAGTTTTTTTTTTTTTTTTAAAGAGTTGAGGTCACATGTTCAATAGTGACCCCCTTCTCACTTTTATTAAAAAAATCCTCACTTTTGACTGAGGAATACCAAAAAATAAAGACCCTAACCTCGTAAGCATCAAGATAAAAATTCCTTACCACCCAACAAACAAACCCACAACCCAAAATCACAAATCAACATTGAATGAAAGGAACAACAAACTTATCCAAACGAATAATGCCCTAAAAAGTGCCATATAAAAAGGAGTCATCACTAAAATCTGAATTAATTCTGTGTACCTTGTTTAGCCAGAAAGTTCACTGCCATATTTGCCTCTCTAAAAATGTGCCGAAAACAAACATTAAGCTCCTCCACAATAGTAGTAATTTCCTCTCAAAAATTTCAAAGAAATCAATACTTACACACTTCCGACGCCAGCCACCCAACTATGACCATTGAGTCTGATTCTACCAATACATCTCTCAATCCCAATTGCCGACACAGCCAAAGCCCATCAAGGAGGGCTCTACATTCCACAATGGTATTCATCACATGACCATAATAATGAGCAAATCTTGCCACCACTCCACCTTGAGAGTTCCGAATAATGCCTCCCCCACCTGAATTTTTCGGATTCCCACAAGAACCTCCATCCACATTCAACTTAACCCTCCCTCTATCTGGTGGCCGCCATGCAATAAGTTTCAGAGACCTTGTAACCAACAGAATAATTAGACAACCTAACTCCTCTAAAATCGCCCCATCAAGGGGGCCTTGTCCCCGAAATTTTTTAATCTTACTGGACATATCACAAATTAAAATTTTAATAGATCTAATAATAGCAGGCACATTAAATTTCATACCTTCCATTCTTGCCACACATCCAGCTCTCCATAAAGCCCAAGAAATAGCAATAGGTAGAACCCCCCGCAGCTACCCAACTTGCGTAGACATGGAAGATTGTTGCCACCAGAAATTCATCATACATTCCCAGCTCCGTATATGTGGAACTCTCATATGACATGAACTCACAAAAAATTGCCATACTTTTTGAACTTCCACTCCCCCACATAAAATATGATCCAATGTCTCCATTTGTGGTTGTTCCCAATATTCACACTTAGACACCATCGGTATGCCTAACTGTTTTATACGGCCATCCACTGGAATAGCCTTCTTCTCAGCTCGCCAGACAAAAAATGATATCTTCTTTGGTATCCACTTTTTCCACAGCCAGTTCTTCCATGGACAGATCTCACTGTGATTTCTCACCAACTGCCAGGCAGACTTTGTGGTAAACTGACCATTCACCGTAGGTTTCCATATACAAACATCACTTCTAGCCTTTAATTTTATAACTGCAGCACTAATCTTGTTGAGAACATCATTCGGAACTAGCTCCCGCAAAACATGCTCCACGGGTCCAACTGCTGAAAACACATCCTTCACTTGTAGATCCAAGCGCCCCACAACAGGTAGAGTAGCAATTAACGGGCCATCTCCAAGCCAATTATCCTGCCAAAAGTTTACATGCCCAGCTCGGATCATCCACCATGAATTCTGTACAACCAAGGGCATAATATCCAAAATCCCATTCCAAAACTGAGACCAATTCCGACCTTGTCTCACAGCAGCAATATTAGAATTTCCAATATATTTGGTTGTAAAGAAATTCGACCACATCGACTTCTCACTGCTAATCTTCCACGCAAATTTCATGAGTAAAGAAGCTTGAACCTCGTGAAAATTCCAAATACCCAGCCCACCCTTTTCCACCGGTATACAAATTTTATTCCAATAAAATGTTCAAAAACATTTTCTTTATCACCAATAACACCCTTTTCGGGAACTTCAAGACGGAAAGCATATGTATGGGCATGCTATTCAAAACACGCTTGATTAAAATAATTTTTCCTCCAAAATAGAGAAACAAACTTTTCCACTCTGTCAATTTTTTTTTTAATTTTCAGCAAGATTGGGTCCAAAACTCGAATAGTCATGCGACCTTCAATCAAAGGAACCTCTAAATACGTACAAGGCCAACTTCCTTCCTCAAAACCCGAGATCCCCTTCAAATCACCCTTCCAGGCTGCCAATATAGAGGATGAGAAAAATATTGAAGACTTACTTGGACTAATCAATTGACCAAACAATGACTCATATCTGTGTAATACATCCATTAGAGCCCGAATAGACGATTTGTCCCAATTAGCAAAAATCAGAATATCGTTTGCATAGAGCAAACGAGAGATCAAAGTACCTCCACTTGGGTGGAACGACTTAATCCGACCCAATTCAAATGCTTTATGAAGCATTCAAGAAAGAATCTCCTCCGATAAAGTAAATAAATAGGGACAGAGATGATCACCTTGACAAAGCCCATGTGATGGCTTGAAAAAAAATTTGAGCTCCCATTCAATAAAACCAAATAGAAAGGAGAGGAGACATCATTAAAAACTAGAGTTCTCCACTTCTGGAGAAGCCCAATCTACGTATGATTTCCAAGAGAAAATTTCAATTTACTCTATCATAAGCTTTGGCCATATCAATTTTCAGTAATACATTACCCCCTCTCACCTTCCTATTAATGCCATGAACCAACTCCTGAGCCAACGAAATATTCTCAAATATGCTTCTACCGGGGATAAATGCCGCCTGCTCCGGAGAAATAATTTTATCAACTATCGGCGCCAATCGAAAAACCATAATCTTCGACATAATTTTATAGACAACAGAGCATAAAATAATCGGATGAAACTGTCCAAAACCCAAAGGCTCATCAACCTCGAAATAAGAACCAAATTCGTAGCCCCAAAGAAAGTTGAGAGCGGCTGTCCGTCAAATAATTCTTTCGCCATTGCCAACAAATCATCTTTTACAATATCGCAAGCAAGCATGAAAAAGCTAGCCGAGAAACCATCTGGACCCAGGCTACTATCTGCCAGGATAGACCAAAGGGCTTGCTTGAGTTCATGCGGAGTAGGATCCGCACACAATAATTCCTTCTCCGCAGTAGAAACCACTGGCTGTAGCAAATCCAAATCTTCCAAGGTTCTCTACATCGGCGACCTTGTAAGTAAGTTTTGAAAGAAACCAATTGCCCCTTCGTGGACCTCTATTGCCGATGCCAACTTGCTCCCATCTTCAAGAGCCATATTATTTATAATTCTACACCTTTTCCTGAGCCGTAAAGTCGCATGGAAGAACCTGGAATTTTCATCACCTTCAGCAAGCCATTTTACTCGTGATTTCTGGCATGCTAAGATCTCCTCCCTGTTCAGCCAATGTAGGTGATCTTGTTTACACTTAAGTAGGTCAAGTTCAGACTGGTACGAATAAGAACTAGACAGACTGGCTTCTAACTCAGTAATACTTGCTTCCAATTTCTGGATCTCCAGCTCCACATGTCCAAACACCTCACGGTTCCACGTTCGTAGAGCCCTCTTCATTTTCTTCAACTTTTTGCTGACTCTCACCATGGCACAACCTCCTACATCCTCATCCCAAACCTTCTTCACTAAAGGTAATTCATCATGAGATCCCCACATACGGAGGAACTTAAATGGACAGGCAGTAACAGTTCTATCCTTACAGATTTGCACCAACATCGGCGCATGATCTGAAGAAGTTCACGGTAAATACGAGACCAAAGCCTCACCAAAACATTCTGTAAACTGCACGTTCACAAGGATATGGTCTAACCGAGCCCAAATTCTCCTCCCCCTAGCCTCCTGTTACACCATGACAAACGATTACCTTCATACGAAAGATCCACCAAAGCACATGCAAGAATACATTCATTAAAATCTCTCTTGGCCCGAGGAGCTTGCAAAATTCCACCCACCTTTTCACTATCATCCCGAACAATATTGAAATCGCCCCTATAAGCCACAGCAAACCACAAGCATTTTGACCCTATAAGAACTCCCATAATTCCACTCTTTTATTTCGAAAGCAACTTGCATACACAAAAGTTGCAAGCACCTGACAACTCCCATTAACAAACCAGCCACTAATCGCTTGATCCGACATTGAAACCAATTCAAACTCGACATCCGTGTTCCAAAAATTCTAAAATTTTCCACCTACCTCTGCATTATTCAAACAAAACGACATCTTCATACGACGTGCCCATCTACAACACTTATTAGAATTTGAGAAAGGTTCTAAAATGGCCACCATAGAAGGATGACTTTTATTCAAAATACGCCGAAGCATACTTTTCGACAAACGAATCCCCCTAATATTCCAGGTAAGAATATACATAAAAAATTAGATAAATTTTTTGGAACGAGTACGCCGCTCCAACACCACAATAGATTTTTCTTTTCTTACCCCTTTTACTTTTTTCAATGGAACATGCATATTTGGATCTGAATCAAAAGCCTTCGCCACTAACTCATTCAGCTCCTCTTCGAACTCTCCTTTAAACCCTGCCTTGGACATAAAATTCATATTCTGAGAATTCTCCACAGCAAACTGATCGCACTCTCCCAACCCACCTAACTCAAACTCCAAGGCTTCATCCACAAGCCTCAAAGTACTTCTTGGAGCAGAACTTTCCAACACTTCGTGTTCACTGTCCTCCTCTTCGTCTGCTGTCAACTCGAACCAATTTTCTGGATGCTTGGTCGATGTCTCCACCAACGGTTAAGACGCTCCCAATTTCTTTGCAGGCAGAAGCACGCTATTCATACACACCGATTCAGACGCCAAGCCCTCTGGCTCCAAAACACAAGCCTCCTGCATACAATTTTCAAACACAACACCCAACGGATCAACAAACCACACCTCCCTGATTACCCCTACAGTCTCTTCCTTTCTTCTACGAATAGCCTCCAACATACTCTCCCTCCTCGATCTTGACGATTCACCCACCAACTTCTCAATAGCAAGCACGGCCTAGTCTCCACCCCGAGTTCTGATTGCTTTCCACTGAGGTTTGGAAGCATGTTTATTTCCTTCGGCTTGCTTCATGCTCTGTTTATTTTTTGGATCACCCGCTGGACGTTCCCGTCTGGAGCATCTCCCTTCAATGTGCCCCTGTTTTTTTGCATAGAGTGCAATACGTGGGCATCGATTCATTATAAATCTCCTAAAAATGGCTAGACGCAAGGCCTGGGGGTCTTAACCAAAACGATTTCCGCAGCTTCTGGGAAACATCAACTTCGACACAAATACGGGTGGCCTCTGGACTAGTCAAGCACTCCGTCGCATTGTCCCTCTTTAGATAACAGCCAATACCGTTCCCCATAGACCGTAGCATTGATTCATGAAAATAGTTTGGAGGTAAACCCGGCAACGTAATCCATATCGGCACCCACAGCGAATCCTCTTCTTCCACAAAATCCGGTGTCCAATGAAAAACCCAGAAAGGAACACCATGAATTTCTGAATTTTCGCGAGCCATCACGCTAATAAAATCCTCCTCTGCTATCATACGAACCAAAACATTCCGTGGATTTCGTAATTGCCCAACCACCGGTGATGATCTCAATCCCCAACGATTCTTGATTAATGCCCGGATATGATCAAGAGAGGG
>QEOT01004885.1:354639-374707 GCA_003123785.1 Pterocarya stenoptera
AAGAAAACAATGAGTTGAAGAAGTTTGTGGATTGGTATGCTCATGACTTACAACCACACATAGAGGAGCTGGAACAAGAGGGGGTACAAATACAAAGTGAACAACTGCGGCTAACAATAGAGATTCAGCATTTACGAGAAAGATAAAGACAGTTTGCAGTTAATCTCGCTGGTTTAGCGAAATAAAATATGCACCTAGCATATCTTGTAATCTGATAGCTTGTCTTGTTCTTGTTTCCATCCCTATAAAATCAATCTTAAGTTTCATTTCATTTGCATCAACTCTTTTTCCCTCTCTGAAATCCATCTGCATTCTCGCTTTCTAATATTTTTCTTTAATGGCTCAACAATCTTCTTCAAACAATCCACTTGTTCATTATATGTAGTATTCTGCATCTAGACCACCAATTATTTCTACATCCACTATAGGTGCCATGATGCAGTATGAGAATGATTTGACTAACAAGTCAGATGATGACGCCATTTATATACTAGTGAGTCTCGGTACTTGATACTCATTATCCATTGTTGCATTTTTCTGACTATTGCAGTCCAGAACTCGTGAGGTTGAAAAGCTTAACGAGAAGATCTATGAACTTCAACAAATTGTTCACAAGTCTAACAAAAAAATAGGAGACTTAAAGCAAGAGAATAAAGATTTAAAATCCTTACCTGTTTCTTCATTTTGACTTCCTACTCATTTAGATAAGGACAACATGTTGATGTATGAAGAACAAAAGCGCTTGAAAAATAAAGCTAAAAGTCTCAAGTTTTTGTAAGTCGTTTGAAATAATAAAATAAAAATGTTTGACAGATATTCATAGCATGCATCATTCTTATTTCTCATCTAATCATTCATAATCTATCTTCTGGAAGAGGTTTTGTGAAAATGTCTGCCAACTGATCATGTGTGCTTGTGAATTCTAGTACAATATTGCCCTTCTGCACATGATATTGAAGAAAATGATATCTAATCTGCATCTGAGTAGCTGATTGGATTGAAAGAAGTGTCATTAGGATACCACAATCCTAGGTCAATTGTACCAGCAAGATATCTAAGAATACACTTAACTATAATCAAATGAGATACTTTTGGAGATGATTGAAAATGTGCACATAATATCTGGTCTACTCCCTGTCAAATATAATAGACTATCAATCATACCTCAATATACTTTCGAGTTAACTGGCTTATCGCTTTTTTCTTTACCAAGTTTGGTGGATGGGCTCATTGATGTTCCAATTTCCTTCGTACTTGATTTGCAATTCAAGTAAGAAGTTAAGTTTTTCCATCATGCTCATTTCAAATTCTTTCTGCATACTCTTAGCAAAAATTTGGCACATATTTTTATTAGTAGCATCAAATATTATATCATCCACATAAATCTGAATCAAAAGAATATCATCCTTTTTGTATTTAATGAAAAGGATTGTGTCGATTTTTTCTATTGAAAAAGTATTTTTCAATCAAGAAACCATAAAGTCTCTCATACCAAGCTCTAGGAACTTGTTTGAGTCCATATAATGCTTTTGTGAGCTTGAAAACATAACTTTGGAAAAATATGATTTTCAAAACCTCGAGGGTGCTCAACATATACATTTTCATTTACAAAACCATTTAAAAAAGCACTTTTAACATCCATTTGAAATCTTTATAACAAGCATAAGCAAATAGCATTCGAATAGCTTTTAATCTTGCAACCGATGCATACGTCTCATCATAATCAATTCCTTCTTCTTAATTGAAACCTTGAGCTACAAGTTGAGCCTTGCTTCTAGTGATGACTCCGGCCACATCTTTCTTATTTCTAAAAAACCTATTTTGTTCCAATAATAGTATGATTTTTAGGTTTAGGAACAAGTGTCCAAACATCATTTCTTTCAAATTGATTTAGCTCTTCTTGCATAGGTAGAATCCAAGATTCATTAAGAAGTGCTTCATCAATATTTTTGTATTCAATCTAAGATTAAAAAAAGAATAGTATGATTGCAAACATTTCTAAGAGATGATCGAGTACTTACACCTCATGAAGGTTCTCATAGAATTTGTTCCGCAGGATGATCTTTTACAAGTTTTCACTGTTTGGTTGCATCTTACATTAAGTTTTGATGATCTATCCTGATGTCTCCAAATGTCATGTGTCTTGAACATTCATTTATCTAAAAACCATTTACTTTTACTTATGGAGGACTTCATGCATACCTACAAAAACAATTAAAATGGTTTTTCTTGGTACCCAAGTTCTTTGGATCCTTTATTACTTAGTATTAGAAGAAACAAAATATTTAGGTATCCATATGGCCTAATAGTCATTGTTTGTTTTCTTCTAATAGGACAAGTGTGATAATTATAACTAGTTCTATTACAAAAATTGCAAATTGCATCTGGTATATACGAAGAACTTGAGTGATTATAATATTATCTTTCTTTGAAAAATTTACTTTTGTGAAAAGAATTTTGAATACAGGACTTTGATTTAGAATGATTACCAAAAAAGTTTTTATAAGGTTTGTATTTTTGTTTTGGCATGTATCCCAAGCCCGCCTTGTCAAAAACACATCTTTGACTACCAACAAGTTTTTCAAAATTTCCTTTTTCATTTGTAAAGTTTTCAACAATATTTTCTAGTCAGTCACTTTCTTTTTCAACTCATAATTTTCATTTTTCATAATGATGTTTTTTTTCTTAAAACATTAGTTTCATTTGTTAAAGAAGAATTTTTCTTTTTCAAAGTAATATATTTGATACCCAATTTCTCAAATTCTTCGTATACTTCTTTCAAGATATTTTACAACTTTTCATATGAACGATTTTCAATATTGTCAAGATTTGTTACTTCAATGTCGTCTTTAGCCATAAGACAAAGATTTGTAAATTCTTCATTGCTTGCTTCGCTGTCTGAGCTATTTGAATCATCAGCCCATGTAGCTTTCATTACTTTCTTGCCCTTACTTCGATCTTTCTTTAGCAGAGGACAATCCGCCTTGATATGTCCTAACTTATTGCACTTGTAACAAGTTAAAGAATCATATTTACATGTATCTTTCTTGGAAAACGTTTTGGAGGATTTCCTTGAATGAGCTTTATTTCTTTTTAAGAGTCTCTTAATTCTCCTTGTTATCATCAGAAGTTCTTCATCTTTGTCGTTAGTTTTCTCATCTTCATCACTTTCGCTTTCATGAGGAACAACTTTAAGTACCAAACTCTTCTTTGGCTTTCTTTCTTCTTCTCCTCTTTTCAATGTGTACTCATGGGTGGTAAGTGACTCGATGAGTTCATTTACTTCAAGTTTCTTAAGGTCTCTAGTTTCAACAATCGCCGTCACTTTTGATTCCCAACATTTTGGCAAAGAGTTTAGAATTTTTCTTACTATCTCCAAGTTTGATTAAACTTTGCCAAGAGCTGTCAAGCTGTTTATAATGTTAGTAACATGAGTGCACATAATAGAAAATGATTCATCATCATTCATTTTAAACATTTCATATTCATGATTAAGAATATAAATGTTGATTTCTTGATTTGCGAAATGCCTTCATAAGTAACTTTCAAGTTATCCCAAATTTTCTTTGTAGTCTTGCAAGTCATTATATTATTGAATTCATTCCCATTGAGAGCATTATGTAGGAGATTTATAACTGTCAAGTTCAATGTTGTGATCATATCGTCTTCACGATCGAATTCTTTTTCTTCTTCATTTTCGACCTTTATGATACGTTTGATCTCAAACCCATCTCAACTCATCTCAACTCATCATTATAACTTTTTCAAAATTTAATACAAAATATAATAAATAATTCAACTTTTTCAAGTCCCAAAATAATAATAATATTAAAAAATAATATTCTAACAATATTTAATCATCTCAACTCAACTTAGTTCAACATCCAAAAGCAACCCCCATTTACAACGCATCTCCAAATTTCTCAACCTTGAGATTGAAGGAAAATTCTTATTCTAGCTTTCCAGAATGTGTAATTATCTCCTCAAAATAATGGAGGCCAACTGTTAGATTAGCCTTCACTAAATGTAGCCGGAATGTTAACCATAAGATTTTAACTCAAAAGATAGTTAATCTAATAAAAAGAGCCCTCGCTCTGATACCACTTTTTGCCCAAATGAGTAACACAATAGGGGGTGAATTGAGTTGTATTTAAAAATTAACAATTATAAACCAAATGCACAATATAAAATATGAACAAAATACAAAACAACAATAAATATAAGGAGTAAGGGTAAGAGAGACATAAACTCAGTATTTTAATAAGGTCTAGTCTCACTACCTACGTCCTTTCCTCAAGCTACCCCTTGAGGATTTTCAAATTCACTATCCAATCTCTTTTAGGTGGGGATAGAAACCTATTACACCTTTGAGTATTACTGCTATAAAGAATCCGTGTAGAACACCTTCTATACTTATAATTACCTTACACGTGGTGATTCAATGTCTATTCCTTGTGTATAACATCTTCTACACACACAAGGGCTATACACACATTTTTACTGATACAACAGTTGAGAGTGGATAAGTTCACAAAAAACACTTCTCAATAAGTGAAATAAGAACAATACAGCGCAAAACTATATCTTTCCCAAAATGAACAAGGGTTAAGGCTCAATGCTTAACAAATAGAGATTGAAAGTTTTGAATAAATGTTATGCATATGTTTCAAAATTCAAACTTTTAATCATCAAATATGTCATGCACATGTGAAAAATGCAATTTGATGTTTTATGAGAAAATGTTAATTTTGAGCCTTAATCCAATTTTGAATTTTATCAAGAGATTTACAAAATTACTTTCAAAGCTTTATTTGTAAGCTTATTCACTTTCTTGCTCATACTTGATTTGTTGATGTATTTGCTTCATTGTGTAGACAACTTGAACTTGAGATTCCATTATGTTTGAACTTATTTGTTATCATCAAAATCCATATATAGATATGTAATTATATAAAACTTGAAACTTTGGATTCAACATACGAGTTTAAGGGAGAATGGAGGTTTTATGCCTATTGTGATCTGACATGTTGATGAGCTTGAACCAAATAGGCACTTTACACAATTATGTGAAGGTCATCTTTCATAATCCCCCCTTGACATTTTTGCTATGAATAAAAGATGATCAACTCTTTAATTATTTTCCTGTCCCACAAGCTTAAAGATTAAATCATCCATCAAAATTTAATATAGCATGTATGAGTTATGCTACTTACAAACGGGTATGAAAAACACCATTTACTTTAAGACATACAGTAGTTATAAAAAAATTCACACTTTTATATACTAACTAATGTCATAAGTTTCTATAAAAATGTTATATTTAACAAATCAATAGGCAAACCTACAAACATATGTTTTCAATATGCAAGTATTGTTGTATGTACCACTAAAACACACTATTCTCTTTGTGGGAGAAATTCTAAATGTAGTTCGCACCTAGTGGAGACCCCACGTACTCCTAATGTGGAGACAACCTTGTATAATGAAACAAGTCGTTTCATTTAGAAGGCAACATATTTTCCTCTCATTGTGGAGAATGGGAGCTGTTTTTATACTGAGGACACTACACTTACTGAAATAACGTGTTCCAAAAAATTCGAGTCCTCCTTCAAGGCAACGGTGCGTATTAACAATGCCCTAAGACTCAGAGTCCTCCTTCAAGGCTTGTAGTGGTTGAGTGAGGTGCACTAGTCAAGTTCACCATCGATTTCGTATGGTGGTGGAAACAGTGCATATTGTCTAGCTGAGTCCTTCAAGGCCACGCCGCATATTTGTTATAGGATTAAAATGACATTGTAGGGGCGAATGTTATAAACTGAAAATGAATGCTCTATTTGTTATAAGATAAAAACGAATGCTCTGTTGAGGTAGCAATTTGGAAAAAAAGAGTCAAATCTTTCCTTGGGTTCTTAGAATGCACTAATGTAGTATTAAAAATGGACCAATTTGGGACTACTGCCACACTCATGGAAGGGAAATAATTTCAAAAATAGTAGTGGGTAAATGGTTTATGCACCAATAGTTTTGGGAGTCAATTGCATTTACTTATCAAAACAGTAGTTTGTAGAGTTGATGGTTTCATGAGTCATTTGTCTCATTTGGTTACTCACGAGCTCTCCTTCTCATTAGAAAAGAAAAAAGAAATGAGGTAGATGCCCATGAAGGAACTGCTAACAATGACTATAATTAAAAATATGCACTTAATAGTATAATGGGTTGATGGTTAAAATCCTTGATATTAAAATTTCACCTCAATGTCCATATTACTAGATAATATGATTATGCATCCAATATTTTACACCAATGTCCAAATTACATGATATTGTATTTCACCTCAATGTCTAGAACCACACATACGGTAATATTAGAGAACTAAGAGTAATAGTTCCTTACTTGGTTGGTGGCGTTTTCGTCGGTTGACGATGGTCTTATGTTGGGTGGTGCAGCAGCAGAGCTTTGCTTTGGGAAGGACAAGAATTGGTCACAATGGGATGAGTAGGTTGACGGAGCTACTTGCAGGGGGATGAAGAGGAGAACCAATGGACGGAGCTGAAGAGGGAACTCGAATGGTGGAGGGAAATTCGAGTGGTGCGATTTGATTGGAACTCGGAATAGCAGAGGTATCGTCCGAGAATGCACTAGCAAAGGCATTTTGGTCATTGAAGATAAGCTTATGAGGACAAAGAACATGTAAGAAGAGGGGTACGGGGACTACATTTCAGGACTGTATGTAGCACGGCAGAACTACTACGTATAGTCCATATACTTAGTCCCCGCGTACTCCACTATTTATCTCTTGTCCATGTCAGCATAGGTCAAATGACCAAAAAGTCCAGCTCTCACAATTACCAAAATCTACTGCTTTCACAGACGCTTTCTCAGACATTGTATGGTTGATAATTAGTCATTGGTTATATGTTTGATAATGCCCATTATTTGTTTGATAATTAGTCGCTGGTTATATGTGCTTAGTATTACACTTCGTTGAATGTTTAATGACCACCTGAATGTGGATCATAATCATAACTTTCAAGATTTTAAAAGCCTAATGCAACACACACTATGAGTGTATTAATAGATTTGATGTTTCAATTAAAGAAGTGTAAAGAAGTGTTATATGAAACATAGACTATGATTGTCTTTCCTACTAATGGTTCATGATACATCATTATTGATATTGAATTAGTTGAAAGCTTTTAGCTTGTAAACACAATCAAATCAATTTCTGATCTTGAATTAACTTAAAGTTTACATAGAGGTAGGTCCATTTTTTGTGGACAAGTTGATGGCGAAAAGGGAAGAAACCACAAGGACCATCAACAGTGCTACAAGGCCTCCAACACTATTGTATTCACTCAGGTAGTCTTGTCTTATCTAAAAGCCTTATTGTTGGTGTGATTTATATTTTTGTGATAAATCATTATTCGATATTATTTCAAAAAATATCAATATCATTATATCCAGATTGGTTAGTGTATAGCTATATGCATGGTTACCATGAGACTATGTCACCTACATTTCTTCCATTGTTTGCACAACGTTCAAATGTCAACCCTTGTTCATGGAGAAACGAGGTGATAAATTTCGTTTCAAAAGTATTTACGTTTCAAGCGATGTGTCAAGGTTACATTTATGGTTTTTTATTGTAAATTACATCAACTGATTGGGTACCGTTTAGACTGATGATTTCCTATCCTTTTGGATAGCCAATTCCCTATATGAGATCTTCAAGTAATCCTAAGGAGATGACATAACCCACCTCATCTACTAGGTAATCGTTGTTTTCTTCTGAAAGTAGTACTTATCAGGATACCTTAAATGTGGAAGATGAATTAATTGAACAATAGGTTTACCATAAATGTTTGCAATCATGTACATATTAAACTAGCATAATATATATTCAAGTTGGATTGATACTTTTTATTTCCTATATTCTTCTTTATGGTAAATGCAAGAGGCTGATGAGGTATTCCTCAGCGAAAAATATATAGAGACGTGCACTACAACTAATTTAGTTGTGCATTCAGGGAATACTGATGTGGATAATTCCCTGGTTGAGGAAGTACCATTGATCAGCCATGAGAATGATGATGATTGTGTTATAGAGCTAAGATAAGGATGTTATTTAAAACTAAGCATGGGCTTTTTGACTTCTCCAAGCAATATGGAAAACTGACTAGGTTTGGGGTAATGACCAAAAGAAGTAAAATGGAAGATAATGAGAGTGTTAAATAATTAAAACATAGATGTGCTCATGTTGGTAAGGCAAGGAACCATGCTTCAAATGTTTCTAAACCATGCCCGACAACAAAGACGAATTGTAAGGTGAAAATTAATGCAATTTTAGTTGATTGAGTATTGCGTATAATTGATGTTGAGAATGCACAAAATTATGGACAAAGTCCATGAAAGGCAAGGTTCTTTAGATGTAATCAAGCTATTGATGGTTTCATAAAGAGATAGCTAGACATCAACGACAAAGTAGGTATAAGTATGTCTAAAATTTATTTTCAACTCATTGGTTATCGAAGTAGGTGGATTCGATTATCCTCCATTTGTTGGGAAAGATGCGTGAAATTATATTGACAAAACTTGACACCTTGGACTTGTCGAGGTAGGTGGATTCAATAATCTACTATTTGTTAAGAAAGATGTGCAAAATTATATTGACAAATCCTGACACCTTGGGTTTGGTAAAGAAGATGTAGAAACACTTCATCAATATTTAAAAATAATGTAGTGTAAGAATGATGGATTCTATTCTTTGATGGATTTGGATGACGATGGAAGAGTAATGAATTTTTTGGGCCGATGCATGTAGCAGAGCAGCATATGGGTATTTTGGATATGTTATGACATTTGATACAACATACCTAACAAATATATATGGCATGTCATTCGCCCTTTTTGTATGTGTTAACCACCATGGAAAATAAATACTTTTTGGAGCTGGTTTGATTTCAAGCAAAAATACTAATGCCTTTGTTTGGTTATTTGAGAGTTGGTTGAAATGCATAGATGAGAGAGTTCTAAAAGCTATCATCACTGAGTAGGACAAGGCCATGAAAAATGCGATAATAATAGGTTCCCGAATACCCAACACAGATTTTGTTTATGGCACATTATGCAAAAACTATTAGAGAAGCTACGTTTCCATTTTGAAAACAGATGTAGTAAGAAGAGTGCATTGCACAAATGTGTTTACAACTATCAGATTTTTGATGAGTTTGAGAAGTATTGGGAGGTTTCTTGATATGTACAATTTGCAAGAGCATGTATGACTTCAAAGTCTATACAGTGAGTGAATATATTGGGTTCTTGTATATTTGAAAGATACATTTTGGATTAGGATGAACACAACTCAGAGAAGTGGGAGTATAAATGCATTTTTTGATGGTTTTGTGCATTCGGATACCACACTAAAAGAGTTTATTGATCAATTTGACAATGCACTAAAGACAAAAGTAGAGAATGAGATGGCAACGAACTTTCACTAATTCACCCATTTAGCTGTAGAGAAGAAATTTTAGGAAGTGTATATTACTTCTACATTTAAGGAAGTACAGTCCGAAATGATGGGGATGATCGATTGTCATTGTAATCTCATCAAAACGGAAGGGGCGATTTCAACATATCAAGTTAATGACTAGTTGCAACTCTAAGAGTGCATCAAACGAGTAACATATCAGGCATACTTTAATGAAGATGAGTGTTAGGGTAAAGTGCATGTGCAGACTATTTGAAATCAGAGAAATTTTACGTAGGCACATTCTTGTTATCTTCTCAACAAGGGATGTCCGATCGTTGCCTTCAAATTAGATTAAGGAAGAACATTAAATGTAGATATGCTCTCATTCAAAGCAATTACGATGATTTGAGTGGTAAACCAATTACAAAGTTGCCACAAATGCAGCAAAACGTGAAGATAATTCTCTGAATATNATGTATTTTGTAACTTCTCAAAATTGAGACAATACTCGATGTATTACTTGAAAGAAAATACTACTCTTACCATTTGTTTCTACTGCTAGTTTTTACCGCTGTGATTTTTTTATTTTTTATTTTTTACTTAATGATTAAATAAATATTTTTTTAATAATATTGTGAATTTTTTTAAAAAAATATTTAAATTTATTAAAAAAATAGATGTAAAAAATACAAAAAAAAAAAAAAATCCAAAACCACTAGCGGGAGCTCCCAAAGGTGGAAGTAGCACCGTCTTTTTTCCTAATCAAGCATATTATAGATTAAAAGATACATAGTTTAAGGTGGATCATTTCCACTATCAATATACAGAAAACATCTAGGAATATTATCTAAGGGCAGACTTCCAAAAACATGATTGGTAGCTGCCCATCGCGCAACTGAGTGCGCACATCGATTTTGAGATTGATGTATCTTAGCAAATTTCCAGTCTTGATGATGATTGTATATATGCTAAATGTCCTTGATAATAGTTGACAAGTTCCAGAATGAAGAGGTATCTGGACTTTCAATGGAGGTAATTATTGATTGAGAATCCCCTTCAATTATCACAAGATTATGAGTTGAAGCCATATTGGCTGCTAGCAATGCTTCCAATGCTTCTGCAATTAAAGAGATTGTGGTGTGTACCTTTCCTGTTATTATTCCCAGAATATCTCCACTGTGATTTCTTCAAATCATTGAGACTACTGAAAACTGATCACGTACTGCTGTATCAAAAGAGAAACTTTGATAGTTTGGCGAAGGAGGATACCATTTTTCGTTTTTGCTTTGTTGTTCAACTTTTTCCTTCCATGCATTTTTGTAGTCTTCAAAGATGCGCTTGATCTGGATATTTACTTCTTCAATTGATAGAGAAATGTGATTATGAATGAAGTCATTTCTCTTTCTCAAAATAAAGTCTAACATTATGACTGCAAATAGTTGAAAGTGATGCATTTCCTCTTTCCGAAGCCCCAATTTTTTTTTTTCTGATAGATGATCATTTGGATCCAATTTGATATAGAATCAATGGGCAAATTTGCAAAGTTTAGAGGCCAACTACTTTGTTCCCATAGAATCTTGTTGATAGGACACTCAACAAATAAGTGCATAAGAGTTTCTTTCTCATAGCTACAAAAAACACACTCTTCAGTTTCTTGGTTGGAGATGATTTCCCCAGGTCTTGTTCTAGTAGGAAGAATATTCCAAAGGAGTTTCCAAATCATTAATTTATGACGATCATGGATTTTGAGACTCCACATTGGCTTCAAGAGTACCATTGAAGGATTTTGCTGAATTGGGATTTGATCCTGTATTGTAGCATGATATGTAGATTTGACTGAATATTTTCCACTATAATTTAAAGCCCAAACCACTTTGTCATGCTCCAATGCTCGTGTCGGTAGTGGAATTTTTTGTATTTCTGATATACTTTGTCAATAAAAAAGTTCTTGCATTTTTGGAACATCAGACTGAGGGTTATTCTTTATGACATCTGAAACTATGAGAGTTGGATATTCTAGTTCCATACCTTGGATTGACTAAGGTTTGAAATTGACCAGTGAAGAGATTTATGGATCCCACCAAATATTTACCGATTCTCCATTGTGGATTTGGAAACATCGGCCTATTTTTAGAAGATCTCTAGTTTTGAGAATTCCCTTCCACATAGGTGAATCTGATGCCTTATGCAAAGCTTCCCAAAAAGTTGTGCTCTTGAAATATTTAGCAACTAAAGTTAAATGCCACAATCCATTTCTAGGTCCACTTAGTTCCCACCCTGTTTTGACTAGCATAGCTTGATTTATCTTTTCCATCAATCTAATACCAAGACCTCCTTCTTTCTTTGGTTGACAAATAGATTTCCAGGATTCCAATGTCAAATTATGAGTTTTGCCTTCAAAAATCCCCACCAAAAATTTTTGAAAGCTGTATCAAGAGTTTTACAAATGGACTTTGGTATCTGGAAAGTATTCATATGATAAGTTGGAATAGTACTTACTACAGACTTGATTAACATGGTTCTGCCTGCCTGAGCTAGTAGCTTTGACTTCCAATCTTCCAACTTTTTCCCACTTTGCTGAACATCTCATTGTAATTTTCTTTCTTGCTTCTACTAAAGGAAGTGGGTAATCCCAAATATTTCATTTTGACTGAGGTTGCTTTGTAAGGCAACCATTGAGAAATAGATGCTTTTGTTGCCTGGCTAGTATTTCTTGTAATAAATATTGAAGATTTGCTCAAATTGACTTTCTGTCCTGACCAGTTTTGATAATAAGTGTGACACCATTAGACTGCTTCTACTAATTCGAACCCCTTCCAGCTTCTGATGTGCTCAGCCTTTAATAAGATTCTAGAAGGAGATGCTGTAACCAGTATAAAGAGAAAATGTTATAAAGGATCTCCTTGTCTAATACCTCTTTGAGATTTGAAGAAGCCTCTTGGTGAACCGTTAATGAGAATAGAGAAAGACACTGTTGTTATACACTCCTTTATCAAATGTATCCATTTTTTATTAAAACCTAGATTTTGCATCACTATAAAAAAGAAATTCTCATTCCACCTGATCGAAAGCCTTCTCCATATCTAGCTTCAAGAGATATGATGAAATGTTGTTATCCCATTTCACCATATTGAAACCCGTGTTTCCTATTTGTTTTTTGAGATGGTGAAAAAGCTCATGAGCTATGATGGTATTTTTCTTAATATTTCTGTCCAGGACGAATACTGTTTGGAGTGGAGAGATTATTTTTGCGAGAAGAACTTTAAAACGATTAGCTAGGATCTTGGTTATAATCTTGTAGCTGACATTCATGAGGTTGATAGAGCGATATTGGCTAGGACTATTTGGAGAAGTTGTCTTTGGGATAAGTGCAATGTTAGTATTGATAATCTGCTTTAGAAGCTACCCAATGCTAAAGAAATTCTGAACTGCCAATATGACTTCTTTTTTAACAATAATCCAATAGTGCTTATAGAATAGAACTGTCATTCCATCTGGCCCTGGAGATTTATTGCTGGGAATCTGTTTAAGAGCTTTCAATATTTCATTTTCTTCTGGTATTGTAACTAGAGATTCATTCTCTATATCCGAAATTTTTTTTTTCGAAAAGATTATCCAGTTGATCCGGAACAATTGGATTTGAAGAGGAATATATAGTTATAAAATGATTAATAAAAGAAGTCTCTATGACAGTAGGGTCCATTGACCAAATACCTGGCGCCAGTTTGATAGAGTCAATAGCATTCCTTCTTCTCCGGATGGTTGTCGTCAAGTGATAAAATTTGGTATTGAGATCCGTTGAGGTAAGCCATGTAAGTCTAGATTTTTGCTTCCATAGTATTTATTCACATTCTCTTTGCTTGTGAAGTGTATTTTGCATAAATCTTTCCTTTTCTTGATTGGAGGGAGTCATATCATCTTCTTGTACCTTGAGAAGCTCACTTTCAATATGATGTATATTGTGGTTGATTTTCCCAAAGTGATCTTTATTCCAGACTTTAAGTGCTTCTTTAGTTGATTTGATTTTCTTACATAGAATGTAAGATGGATTGGCCAAGTGGGGTTTACTCCATACTTCACTAATAATTTGATGACTTAATGGCTCATGGATCCAGAATTCTTCAAACTTGAAAGACGGTGCTTGACAAACATTAGCCGTAGTTTGTAACATAATAGGATGGTGATCTGAAGCTGATGTTGCAAGATGTTGCAATGTAGCATCTGAGAAAAGTAGCCTCCATTCTTGATTTGCAATAGCTCTATCTGATCTTTCTCTTATGAGAGCTTGACCCTGTCTATTATTGGTCCATGTAAACTTTGGGCCCATGTAGCTGATGTCTATAAGGCCATTCCTATCCATAAGAGCTTTAAGGCCCCTACTAGGATTATAAGAGATAGGTTTTCCTACAAATTTTTCAGATTGATCAATGAGATCATTGAAATCACCTAGACAAATCCAAGGCTCTGGAAAAGATTGATATGATAAATCTAAATGACTCCAGAAGCTAGCTTTGTTATTCCATTGGGCTGGTGCATATAAATAAGTAATCAGCCATGGATGATGTGTAGGATCAGAGTAAACTAAAACTGAAATTGCATTAATATTTATATTTACAAATTCTATTTCTACACCTAGCCTCCACAAAAGTAGCAATCTCCTTTTTTTATAGGCTGCAAGATAGTGAACAAAATTTTGGAAATCTAAACTATTAACAATAGTTATGGTGCGATCTTCCGTCACCAAGGTTTTCGACAAAAAAATTACATCTGGGTTATATTTTCTAATATTAGCCCTTAAGTTTTTTATTGTTTTAGGGCGGGCTAAACCCCTGCAATTCCACGTCATTGTCTTCACTTATCAGGGGGAGGCATTTTTAAGCTTGCCTCGCTAGCCAATTTGGACTTTCCTTTCAGGTATGATGGTGGTCTACTGTAGGGATTGACTTTAGCTTTTCCTTTTGATTTTTTTTTCCTTCCCCAGAGAACCTGAATGCATTTCCAGTAGAGTGCGTGCAAATAAATCTTCATCTGTTTGTTGTTTTAGAGGATATTTTTCAGTAGAATCTATTTTCTCCACTTTGATGAGACGCTGTGATTTCCTTTTTGGAGCTTCAGAAGACTCAACTTGTTGCTGCCTTTTGGAAGAAGAGATTACTCGAGAAGCTTGATGGGCTTTAGTAATACTACTTTCTGAAATTTCAGTGAGAGCAATATCACTGTGGTTATGATCAGATGATAAATTAGCTGCCATCTCTATCTGCATCGGGCTATTATCAGATTGAACATTTAAATCTTCTATCAATTGAATATTCATGTGATGGGGTGGAAAATCCAAGACTGATGCCGAGCCAGTGTATGAAGAATCGAGAGAAGGAAAACCATCTGGATCACATGGTGTTGCAGACCTATGCATTTGGGCCATTAATGGACTAAGAACCGATGAAGAATTGAAAAGGAGTTCGGGCTTATTACCAAAAAACACTTGCTGAGGCCTATTAGAGTGTATATACGGAGAGTCCATAAATAAAGGCCTAGATTCCTGTTGAGTAATTGAGCTGAGCCCAAGCCCAAGCCCGATAACTATCCCAAGCCCACTTTGTTCCTTCTTACTCTTATAGCCTTGCATAGCCGTGTAAATCCGTTTCCATTGTGTTCTCCATGGAGGGCGGTGCTGCTTTGACTCAGAAGCTGAAAGTAGTGAAGGAGATTTGTGTACCCGAGAGCTACCTTCAGCTGCCACCTGCGCTTCTAATCTTGCAGACAGAAGGGATATTTTGCTCTGATTCAAGGTAAGGTTGCTAGATTCTGTAGTTGCCTGAACAGTGAATGAATTAATGATCTAGGCTCACTGTAGCTGTATATGGAGTAGCTGTGTTGTCGCTCATGGAAGTATCGCCCAGATTCAGAGAGCTCATTGGAGAAGAAATCAAGTGAAGCAACTCCGGATTACTAGCTGAAATCTTTTCGAAACGATCATTGGTAAAACTGTCTTGACTTTGTAGTGAACTCTCCTACTGCTTGCTTGCATGGAAACTTTGTTTTCCTTTGTTGTAATCACCTTTGGTTGAAGCCGAGGGAGATAAATTTGCAAACGGGTCTATTTCTTCAAATTTTCCACCACCAGTTTGATGAAAAGCTCGACTATTATCAAAGTTGTTTTGAAATTCTGCTCTTATCCATTGGCCATATGATAACCTTGTAGGAGTTGAACTTAAATAACCACAAAAGATTTGGGAGTGACCAAGCCTTCCACATGCATAACATAAGACTGCCAACTTTTCATATTTTATAGCTATCCATATTTCATGGTTGCCGATTCTTGGCATTTTGAACCCTTGCTGAAGTGGTTTGGTGACATCAAGCTCAACTTTAAGTCTAATTAACTTTCTGAAGGCTAAACCATAAAGAGGATCTTCCTCCACTTTGATCGAATTACCAAGAGCTTTCCCAATTTCTATTGCATTACCAAGAGTGATATGATCTAGAGGTAGACCATGAATTTGAACATTGAAAGCTGCATGATTTAAACTTTCATGGAGAGTAGCTCCCGGAGACCATGGTTTCAGAATTAACAAATGCCCTTTAATATTCCATGGAGCTTGATTAAGCGCTCTTAATTTATCTTGAGGTGTTCTAAAGGTGAATATAAACTTGTTTATATCCATATCTTCAATCAGAAAATTTTGGATAAAGTTCCAAGAGGCTATAATACTAGAATGAATAGCATACTTGTTCAAAGGTCTATCTGCAACTAACCTTCCTACCAGGATTTTATCTGAAATAGCTTAGAGCTGTATCTGGAGCAGGTTGGAGGTTGAGATCATGCCATGACAACGCCTTAGTCTGAAGGATCAGTGCATCCATATCCATATGTTGAAGAAACTTTAGAAGCAGAGGCTACGGTTTAGAGTGATACTGAGTAAGAGTGGCTGGACGAGAAGGAGATTAAAACTCCTTCTGGGTATAAGATGAGGACGATAAAAGTAGCAACAATAAGTACAGAAAACGTTTTTCACCTCCTAGATAGAGAAGCTCTAACTTATCTCTAGCCAGTTTTTGTAACTAGCACCGCCCTTACTTGAAACATGTATTGGAAGTGTTGTGAATTTTTAAACCTTTATTGCGCAAGGTGATTTTTCTTATACTCAATGTTACGATGCTGCATGCTAGATCAGTCTCCACCATTATACTACACGGTTCAAATGCTGATTCCTTCTAACATACAAATCTGAGAACTGAGATGATAGGATTTGCATCTAACATTAACCAATTTGATTAGCATCTAACATCTAGCAATCTCATAGTTAAAAGCCAAACAAGATATATATCTTCAAACAGAAAGAAAATATTCCACTAAACTCATAAATATGTCTGGTACACATAATATTGTTGGACTGCATTGAAAGCATAATTACACTGCATATTATCACATAAACATTACCGGTCAGCACTCTGAAAACACTAACATACTTAACAAAGTTAATAAACCTATTAATAACATGCAAAGAACTCCCTAACGGAATCTTAATCTTCCCTTATTTGGATAGTGAAAGTATTTCATCTTATCTCATCATTACAACTTTCTCAAAGTCTCATACAAAATATAATAAACAATTCAATTTTTTCAAATCTCAAAAGAATAATAATAAAAAATAATATTCTAATAATATTTTATTCAACTTTCATCTAAAACTATTGAAAAGCATGGTTTACATTTTCCTTTTCTTCTTTCAACGCCTTGATTGGGTATTTTTCATGTTTTTGGAACCAACGAGGCCAATATTCAGGCCACCTTGATACGCATCGGCACTGCATCCCATCCCTCCGCAAATAAAGCAAATTCTTAATCATGATTTCTTCCCCTGTATATCTTTTCCCATGTTTTCAACGTCTTCCCTTTCTGCAGCACTAGTCGAAGCTGTATCGGGCTGCCGGCTTTGCCCTGTTTTCCAGCTCCCATCTACAGTTCCTTGGTTGCTACTTGCAGAACCAGCCTCCTCATCAAGCCGCTTGCTTCTCTCATTATCTTCATCGGCAACGACGGCACGCCTTTGATCCTCCTTTTCACCCCTGCATTAACCATCAGAACATTGGGCATTGATCTATATAATTCTGCTTGCAAAGAAAGAGAAAACTATCAACGTGCCAGAAATTAGTCACTTTCAAGATTATGGTTTGTTTGTTATAGGGAATATTGAACTTGCTCAAAATTGACTTATACAAGGATTACTTGTACTGAATTAGTATGCTCAGAAAACAATAAATGATTCAGTTATTGCATCGGCAAATCGAACCCAGCAGAATAAGTTGATATTAGAGTGTCTTTGCAACTAAAAGACCAATAAAGTTAAGATGAGCAGAGCGCAGCCGAGCTATTGGATTGTCACAGCCTTAGCTGCTTAACAGGATATGGGTCATCTACATCATACCATCAAGATCAATTAGCTCTGTGGCAGTTAACATCACAGACGTTACCTGATCTCAAGCATGTTTCCAAGCCTACACAGTCCTAAATATTCAATCAAGCTTTTTAATGAGTTGAAACCTATTAATATTAATCAGTTCCCTCAATTTTAAGTATCGAGGTTCAGGATGTTGTTTTCAAGCCGTTACCTACTGACAATAGTGAGAAAATATTCAAAAGAGGATGCAAAATTACATACCCTGAATAAATAACAAGCCCAACGGTAACAGCAGCAAAGGCCACAAAGTACATCCAGTCAACCTGACAAGGATCGGTGGTTTTAGATGGCAATTACAGATTTTAGAAAATATAGCTTACATATGATTGTCCATTCTACAATAAAATTGAATATATCAAGTCAGTTTCAAACCTTCTCATTGTAAGCAAAGATGCGAATCAAGACAGACCACATGTCAGAGGTCAACAAAGACAAGTTCAGCATTGTGGAGCCATTACTCTGCAAGGGAAAAACAAACTTTGTATAGACGAAGTTCTTGAGACAAAATATATCTCAAGATGTTCGACATTGCATTTTTCTATGCAATTCTTAAACCTAAAAATTAAAATCCCTCTTATTTTACTTTTGGTAAGCAATTTGAACCTCGGATATTCATCAACTCCCGAACCCTCTTTCAGAAATTTACTTCTCTAATGATATAATGCATGGGAGAAAGATAAGATGTAACCACACCAAGAGAAGGAAATTTGTAGTGTCCACTATGGGCTTAAAATCATCAAGAAAAAAATTAGAATAAGCATATCTAAAATCAAAGCTATAACTGCTAAACAGCTCAAACATACTCCATTGGTAAGGGCAACAAGAGAAACTTGTACGGCTTATCAATCAAACGTATAAGCTTGGATACTTCAAGTCATACCTTAAGCAAGATTGGTACTAATGAGTAAAAGAGAAACATTGCCGCTGCAAATCCAATAAAAGGAAGTGCCTGACACCATAAAATGAACAAAACAAAACAATGTCAAAACTAAATCATGGTAAAAAATTCTAAGCAAAGCCATTGCTTTATCAGATAAACCATTAGATGAAGGGAAACCTAAATGTTCACATCTATTTTAAATGAAGTTTCTCCCTCCTGATTGAATCTGATATCCTACACATTTACCAGTGCATCCATTCGAGAATATTTTGGCTGGATATTTGATCAGAGTACGATTCAAAACATTTATATACTTCCTCAAAATGTGCTTTGCTGAATGTCTTAACCTAAATAACATGCCTTTGGTTTAACATTTTGACTAAATTTTGTGTGTGAAATTGTTATACATCTGAAACAGCCAAAATTTATGCGGTGTGACAAGAGGAGTTAAAAAGAAAAGAGATTCTCTACGGATAAAAAGATTCTCTACCGCACTGGACAAATCACAACTATCAGTGGCTTCATTGAGGGCAACAATTCAAGTATTAGAAACCAAAGGGAGGAGGACAGGAAAATTTATACTCCAACTATATGGCATAAAGATACATTATTGAGCATCTTTTCCTAAAATTTTATGACGTATATGTTTTGTCCGCATAAGCTATCTTGTCAATTAACATAATGTGCTTCATAGTTTCAATTGAAGTCATATATACAAGACAACTCGATGCCTCGCCAAGAGTAATGAATGTTGTGTGGGAGGGTGTCTGTGTGTATGTGAGGGGGCGAGAGAGAGAGAGAGAGAGAGTTACTTACTGCCCCAGCTGACCATTGAATAGATTTGAGCTCATTGCGCTCGAGTATGCTTCTACAGGAATCTTTAAGGGCCACAACTTTATAATGAATCACATATATAAAACAGCAAAACTTGAGACTCTATAGTTTCTTCCCATTACAACATATAAAAGTCATGTGGAGTGGTAAGAATACGCAATATAATTCATTTGATTACACACATGTATGTCCAGAAAATCGATTACCTCAAGAAAAACAAGCAGAAGTAACAAATTACAAAAAATCAACCAACACAAGAACTTGTAACAATAAATTATTAGCTCTGAATCAAGGATACATTTGGATAGCACTGATGATGGCACCAAAAAGACCCAGCATTGCCATGAGTTCAACTCTATCAGCATTCTTCACGAGAAATTCCTGCATTGAAAAGAATATCAAGGCTTGACTGTGAGAAATTTT
>QEOT01004888.1:3725-34754 GCA_003123785.1 Pterocarya stenoptera
GTCTCTAGTGGGTTTTGCAGAGGTGGTTGCTGCGAAACCTCACCTGCTCCCTAAAGTGTCGATTCCTTAGAGAGAGCCCAGTTCCTTGATGGAGAAATGTTTTTCCTTTTTTTGAAGGCTGAAATTAAACAATCGGTGGAACCGTTTAGGTTTTCGATGGTTCTGAAATTCCTTCACCTTCGTCCCTCTCTTGATTACATTCGTGGTTACATTAACAATCGATGGGGTTTAAAATCGGCGCCTGTGGTTGGGCAATTGCGAAATCCACAAAACGTGTTGGTTCAAATGTAAAATGAAGCAGATTTTATTAGTGTGATGTGCCGGGGCAATTCAGAGGTTAAAGGAGTACCTTATAAGGTGTTCCATTGGACACCAGAATTTTTTGAAGAGGAAGACTCCCTTTGGGTCCTGGTCTGGCTTTCCTTACCGGGATTGCTGCCAAATTTTTTTCATAAATCGATTTTACATAGCATTGGTGGGGGTTTCGGGAAGTTTTTGAAAAGGGACAATGCCACGACTTGTGTGACTCGGTCGGAAGTTGCGCGGATTTGTGTTGAAATTGATGTTTCGAAGCCTTTGAAGCATTCATTTTGGCTAGGAACACCGGGTCTGGAGCAGTCATTTTCAAGAGGTGATTTTTTAATTAGTGCCTTTGTTCTGTATGCATTGTAGAAAACATGGCCATTTGGAGAATAAATGTAAGCGTCGGGAGAGACCTCAACAGAAGGAGAAGCAGATGGCTAGTGTTGAAGATGGGCATAAAGAAAAGTCAAAACTAGTTTGGCAATCAGTGGGGATTAGAGGAAAGAGGCATCGTTGAAGGAGCAGGATACGGATGGTTTGTTTGAACAAAAGCTACGTCGAGATGCCATTCTGGTGGGTAATAGGAATCAAAATGAAGAGAATCAAGTGGTGTCGCCTAGGGTATTTTTTGTGGCATTGTTTGGAGAGGTCCATGAGAATTGTTTGGTTACTAGTGTAGCTGGTCCGTCTACTTACGTGGGCTCCCAGGTAGATAATGGTTCCAATTCTGGGGAACCTATTATTCAAAAAAATACTCAAGAGGGGAATAGTAATTGGTTTGATATCACGGAGGAGGAAAGTGAGGAGGACCCAATTATTGCTTCGACAAAATGTTCTCCCCAAAGCTCCTTGAAATTGGTTGATGAAACACTGAAATTTGAACTCGAATGTTTGGCAAAGAGGGGAAGTTTGGGGGTGGAAGGCTTTGAGACTGAGGGGTTGTTTGTTATTGATCGAGTAGTGTTGGATGTGGAACCAGAGGACGAATTAAATGAGTTAGCGGCTAAGTGTTTTAATTCAGACCCAAACATGAATGTGCCTTTAAAAAATTTGAGGGGGATCAGAAAGGAAAAATCCATAGTGGTTCTGGAGCGGCGTACTCGCTCTAAAAAATTTCTTCAATTTATAATACACATACTTAAGTGGAATATTAGGAGTATTCTTTCGTCGAAGAGTAGACTTCGATGCATCTTAAATAAAAATTGCCCTACGGTGGTGGCCCTTTTAGAGCCTTTTTTGGGTGCTAATAAATGTAGTCGTTGGGCAAGATAGATGAAGTTGTCTAATTTTTTTTAATAATGCTGCGGTTGGGGGAAAAATATGGATTTTTTGGGATGAGGTTTTGGAGTTTGAAATAGTGTCAGTGTTGGATTAAGCAATTAGTGGCTGGTTTGTCCATAGTACTTGTCGTGTGTTAGTGACTTTTGTTTATGCAAGCTGTTTCCGGATTAAATGTTTGGAGTTGTGGGAATATCTATGTGGTCAGAATGCGAATGGCTTCCCGGGGTTCGTAGGAGGGATTTTAATGTTATTCGGGATGATACATAAAAGGTTGGTGGAAACTTGCAGGCGTCAAAGGCAAAGGTTGAGTTTAATGATTGTATCCATGATTGTGGCCTCGTTGATCTTCCTTATGAGGGCCATCGGCTGTCTTGGTGTAACAGAAGATTGGGGGGGAGACGTATTTGAGCCCGATTGGATAGAGTTTTGGTAAATACGGAATTTCTAAATTCATTTGGGGGTGTTTGAGTGGAATATTTGCCTCGCTTCACTTCGAATCATTGTTCGATGTTGGTTTCTTTATTTAAAGAGGGGGGGACGGTGGTGAGGCCGTTTCGTTTTCAACAAATGTGGGGCACTCATGAAGGCTTTCTTACTGTAGTACAGGATGTGTGGCATACTCAAGTGGAGGGATGCTATATGGTGCATATAAGTTGAAAATTAAAGGCTCTTAAAGTGGCATTGCAGAAGTGGAATAGTGAGGTGTTCGGCAGAGTGGATATGGAATTAAAAGAGCTTGAAGATCGGATTGTTGGCTTGGAACAAGTGGTGAGTGTGAATTACTCTCAACAAACTGAAAATGAGTTATTATTGTGCAAACAAAAACATGTGCAGTGGCTCCACTATGAGGAAATTATGAGTTGTCAAATGGCTCATTTCAAATGGCTAGCGGAAGGGGATGAAAATTCTACTTTCTTCCATGCGATGTTGAGAGTGAAAAGGAAGAATCAGAGAATTGAGAGAATGAGACTTGACGATGGTCAGGTGTTGGACGCAGTTCATGAAGTTGCTGTTCTTTTCTTCCAAGAGTTGTTAACGACATCTGCGGTGGAGTTTGATCAGGAGGCTTTTTCTTTGCTGTCTCCTTCATTTTCAGAGTAGGAAAATGAGGTGTTATGTGTGAGACCCTCAATGGAAGAGGTTAAAGTGGCTTTATGGTCTATTCCAGCCCATAGCATAACAGCCCGGGCCCCGGATGGTTTCTCAGCTAGTTTCTTTATTCAAGCCTGGGAGGTTGTAAAGTCTGATCTTTTGGGTATGGCTATTAAATTTTTTGAAGGACAACCGTTGATAACTTTTTTTGGCCGACAAATTTGGTTTTAATTCCCAAGTTAGATGAACCTGTGGGGTTTGATCAGTTTCACCCAATTAGCCTTTGCTCCGTTGTTTATAAGATCGTGGTAAAGATTATGGTTTTTCAGCTAGCACCAATTCTTGATCGCCTCATTTCTCTTGAACAAGTAGCAGTTGTTCGGAGTTGAAGTATTTTTGATAATGTGTCTCTAGCTCAGGAACTGGTGCATGGGACTAATAGGAATGTGAGGGGTGGAAATGTAATGTTAAAAATTGATATGGCAAAGCCTTACAATAGGGTGAATTGGCATTTTCTCTTGAAGTGTTAGGGAGGCTGGGGTTTTCAGAAAAATTGAGGAATATTATTTTTAATGCTATATCTTCTCCTTTTTATTTGACCATGCTGAATGGTGGAACAAAAGATTTTTTTAAAGCTTCTAGGGGTCTCCATCAATGTGATCCTCTTTCACCTTATTTATTTATTTTGTCAGAGGAAATGTTGTCAAGGATGTTGCATCATGAATCTCAGATGGGTAGAATAAAGCCTTTCAGTGCAAATGGGGCCTCTATGATTACACATTTATTATATGCGGATGATCTCTTGCTTTTTGCGAATGGTGGTAAAGTTTCAATGAGGAGACTCATGGAGGTGGTTCATAGGTATGAGGCCATGTCGAGTCAATTGATTAGCCGGCATAAGTCTTCAATATTTTTTTCTTCCAACATTTCGTATGAGTGGAAAATTGCTTTGAGACGAATTTCTGGATTTGAGGAAGGAGAGTGGCCGTGCACATATTTGGGGGTTCCTTTGTATGTGGGGAGAATGAAAATTCGGATGTTCGACTCTTTGTTGGCCAAAGTTCAAAAGAAATTAGCCGAGTGGAAAAGTAAGCTTCTCCCATTTGGAGGTAGAAATATTTTAATAAAGCATGTTTTAAATAATATACCAATTCACATGCTTTCAATTTTAAATTTGCCAAAAGGAATTTTGTGCACGCTGAATGGGATTTTCTCAAATTTTTTGTGGAGTTCTAGGAAAAGAAAATGGATCTCATGGAGAAAAAATTGTTTTCATGTAGATAAAGGTGGGCTGGGTATTAGGAATCTCAATGAGGTTCAAGATTCTTTGCTTATGAAGTTTGCCTAGAAATTAATTATTGGAGGTTCGATGTGGTCAAAATTTTTTTGTTGAAACAAATGTGAGTAGCGCATATTGCTTCGGTAATGTGATTGCTGCCTATTGTTCTTGAGAACTCGCGTTGGATTGTTCGAAGTGGGAATGTTAGTTTTTGGTTTGATAATTGGCTGGGTGTGGGGCCTTTGGCGGAGTTGGTTTCAGTGGTAGGGGAGCCAAGATTAAAACTGAATGAAGTGTTGATTGCATTGAGCCTAAACGGTGATTTACTTCGAGAGCTAGTACCAGGAAATATAGTTGAGCAAATCCTTCAGGCTGGGGTGAGGTTGTGCGAGGGGATGGATATTTGTGTATGGAAGCAGGCGTTGGATGGAAGGTTTACAACGAAATCAACATGGCAACCGATTCGAAAGTAGGGTCACATCTGTAACTGGTGGCGTTGGTTATGGTAAGATTTAGTGCCAAAAAAATAATTTCTTTTGTTATGCTAGAGAGTTCGACGTCGAGCTATACCGGTGGATGATATTGTGCAACAACTTGGGATCCCGATTGTCTCAATATGCCACTACTGTAGGAATGCAAAACTTGAGACGATGCATCATATTTTATGTGAGGGTGAGGGGGCATGGGAGGTTTNTGGGGGTTCCTTTGTATGTGGGGAGAATGAAAATTCGGATGTTCGACTCTTTGTTGGCCAAAGTTCAAAAGAAATTAGCCGAGTGGAAAAGTAAGCTTCTCCCATTTGGAGGTAGAAATATTTTAATAAAGCATGTTTTAAATAATATACCAATTCACATGCTTTCAATTTTAAATTTGCCAAAAGGAATTTTGTGCACGCTGAATGGGATTTTCTCAAATTTTTTGTGGAGTTCTAGGAAAAGAAAATGGATCTCATGGAGAAAAAATTGTTTTCATTTAGATAAAGGTGGGCTGGGTATTAGGAATCTCAATGAGGTTCAAGATTCTTTGCTTATGAAGTTTGCCTAGAAATTAATTATTGGAGGTTCGATGTGGTCAAAATTTTTTTGTTGAAACAAATGTGAGTAGCGCATATTGCTTCGGTAATGTGATTGCTGCCTATTGTTCTTGAGAACTCGCGTTGGATTGTTCGAAGTGGGAATGTTAATTTTTGGTTTGATAATTGGCTGGGTGTGGGGCCTTTGGCGGAGTTGGTTTCAGTGGTAGGGGAGCCAAGATTAAAACTGAATGAAGTGTTGATTGCATTGAGCCCAAACGGTGATTTACTTCAAGAGCTAGTACCAGGAAATATAGTTGAGCAAATCCTTCAGGCTGGGGTGAGGTTGTGCGAGGGGATGGATATTTGTGTATGGAAGCAGGCATTGGATGGAAGGTTTACAACGAAATCAACATGGCAACAGATTCGAAAGTAGGGTCACATCTGTAACTGGTGGCATTGGTTATGGTAAGATTTAGTGCCAAAAAAATAATTTCTTTGTTATGCTAGAGAGTTCGACGTCGAGCTATACCGGTGGATGATATTGTGCAACAACTTGGGATCCCGATTGTCTCAATATGCCACTACTGTAGGAATGCAAAACTTGAGATGTTGAGCAAATCCTTCAGGCTGGGGTGAGGTTGTGCGAGGGGATGGATATTTGTGTATGGAAGCAGGCGTTGGATGGAAGGTTTACAACGAAATCAACATGGCAACCGATTCGAAAGTAGGGTCACATCTGTAACTGGTGGCATTGGTTATGGTAAGATTTAGTGCCAAAAAAATAATTTCTTTGTTATGCTAGAGAGTTCGACGTCGAGCTATACCGGTGGATGATATTGTGCAACAACTTGGGATCCCGATTGTCTCAATATGCCACTACTGTAGGAATGCAAAACTTGAGATGATGCATCATATTTTATGTGAGGGTGAGGGGGCATGGGAGGTTTGGAATTATTTTGCACAGGTTTATAGAATCTATTTGCCACTTACGTGGAATTGGGACAATATGATGAATTATTGGTGGGCTCGAGCTGAAGGAGCTACGCAAGTAAGGTGGTGTCGAGGCGTTCTCCCAAATTTTATTTCCTAGGAATTATGGAAGGCTCGTTGCGCAGCAAGGATGGAGGATAAAAATTCAATAGCATGGCGATTATTCGTGCTGTAAAAGGTACATTAATGGAGATATCTAGGAATATCCAGAAGTTCAAAAAAATTGGGGTTCATGATAGTGCAGTTTTGCAAGAGTTACATTGTCCAATGTTGCCAGTGCGTGCAACGATGCCAAGACTTATTTCCTGGGTACCGTAGGTAGAGGGGAGTTTAAAGTTAAATGTATATGAGAGTTCTTGTGGTAATCCATGTATGTTAGGTGGGGGTGGGGTTGTTCGAGATTTTTATAACCGGCTTTGCTCATTTTTATGGACATCCTACTAATACAATTGCGGAATGTAGAGCTTTGCTGGATGGTTTGCAGATGTGCAGTCTACTTAGGTTGAGAGACTTAGTGGTGGAGTCCGATTCTAGTGTGGTGGTGGGTTGGCTATGTTCGGGTATTTGCCGATATTGGTTTTTATGGGATTATTGGGAGGAAGTGAAGGATCTTGTTCGTTTACTTCAGGTTCGAGTTCAGCATAATTTTAGAGAAGCTAATATGGTAGCTGATTTCTTAGCAAAGGAAGGATCTAAAGGTAGAACAGTTGATTTTTTTGGTGAAGAATTGGTTCAAGGTCGTCCCGGGGTTTAGTTAGCATGGATAAATCTGGTTTACCTTTTATTCGACATTGATTTTTTGATTGATTTTATGAGTTTTTATTATTGGTTTTCCTCCACCTTAGTGAGGGCTTATTAATAAAAAGAGGCTTCGACCTTGCTTTATTATTTTAAAAAAAAAAAGAAAAAAAAAAGGGAATCAATGGCCTATTAGTCCTATTATCTTTGCGTATAGAAAGATTAGGTCTTCCTATTATCCGATCCACTTGGAGAGAAACGTACTGTCAAACAATCAATAAAAGTCTCTCTAATCTCCTTCTTGAATTAATTATAATGGGCCTACATCATATCTCTAAAAGGGATGAGTGGAGATATATCAACCCTGATCTGCTATGCAAATGATTGAAATAATTTGATCCGCTAGTGGCGAAAGTGGAAAATTACTTGGCAGGTTGTAAAAATAGTCTTTTGTCGCAAGGGGGAGGCTTATTCTTTTGAGGCATGTTCTCTCTAGTATGCCAATACACCTCTTATCAGCTCTTCAGATGCCAAAGTTGGTGATTAAGAAGCTCGAGGGTTTGTTTTCAGCATTCTTCTGGGGAGATAAGGATGGCAAGGGGAAGAGAAGATGGAGAGTGTGGAATAAATTAGGTGCCCCAGTAGAGGAGGGTGGCATTGGGGTTCGCAAATTGAGGGAGGTGCAGCGTTCATTATTTCTTAAATCCGGGTGGCAACTTTTGACACAAGAGTCCTTATGGGCACGATTTTTTTGGGCAAAATATGCGAAGAAGTTACACTTGAGTTTATGTTTGGGAGGTTCAACAGGGTCCTTGTTATGGAATAAAATTGTTGAGGGGATCCCTTATCTCCTGGGAAATTCTAAATGGAAGGTAAATGAGGGTGATCTTTCTCTTTGGTACGATAAAATTTTGGAGGGAGGTCCTCTTCATGGCCTAGTTGATCAAGTTGTTAGTCCAGATGTTCAAATAAGAGATTTAGTCATTAGAGATGCCTGGGATGTTGACCGATTGTAGGACATGCTAGATGATTAGTTGGCAACAAATGTAATGGCATTCGTGGGGTCTTTGAAAGATAATAAAGATGTGTTGATATGGCTGCCGGATCGAAATGGAGTCTTCTCAACTAAATCAACTTAGGACCTACTTCGCATCAGAATGCCGAGCTTCGAGTGGTCTCCATGGGTATGGAACAAGATGCTTCCAAAGAAGATATCTTTATGCATGTGGAAGTCAGTTTTTGGCTGCTTAAGTGTTGATGATTAGGTTCAAAAACTTGGCATTCCTTTAGTTTATTGCTGTAATTGTTGTGACAGGGGCATGGTTGAAGATTTAGAGCATGTGCTGAAATGTCCATTCCATTTTTGGGCCAGCAGAGATGGCATGAAAGAATTCAAGCCTGGTTCAATAGAGCTTCGCGGCAATCACAGGTTGGTATTCTTTTTTGCTTTATTCCTATTATTGTGGTTTTGAGGTTGTGGAGGAGGTGGTGTGTAGCCTGGATGGAAGGGAAATATGAGAGTTTGGGTGTGGTTGGAGCTCAATTAAATATTGGGTTCGTGCGGTGGCTGAGAAGGTTACTAAGGTCAACCGTTTGACTAATTCTAATATTGCTATATTGAATCGGTTAGAGATTCGAGTTGTGGAAAAATGACGAGTTACTATTCCAGTTATTCGTTGGTCTAAGCCTAGCGTGGTAGATTTGAATTAAATTTAGATGATAGTAGTTTGAGCAACCCAGGTAACGGTGGTGGGGGAGGTGTATTAAGAGATGGTACTGGCAACTTTGTGTTTGCTTTTTGTAAATCTTTTGGTTTTTGTTCCAATAATAAAGCTGAATTGAGGGCGATGTTAGAGGGGTTGATATTGTGTAAGCAAATGGGTTGTTTAACAATTGACATTAAATGCGATTCTTTGGTAGTTGTTAATTGGCTTTTGGCTAAAGAGTGTACAGTTTGGTATCTTTGGGATTATTGGGATAAAGTGTTGGTTCTTTTATATGAGTTTGATTTCAATGTTTATCATTGTTTTAGATGAGCTAATAAAGTGGCGGATTCTTTGGCACAAAGTGGTGCAAAGGGGGAAAATAATTTGTTCTGAATGGATGGGCAGCTTTCAAGAGACTTAAGAGGTTTATATAGATTAGATAAACTGGGAATGGCTTATCTTCGGGATAAATAAGGATTTTTTAGTTGTTGTTGCTGGTTTTGTATAGGTGATGTTTTTACTTGTTAGTGTTGATGCTTGGGATGGTTTGTTTATCTTTTGTAAATCCCTTGGTTCTTGGATGTTAATATGGTTTTCCTCCGTCAAAAGTGGGGGTTTTTTTAATAAAATTAAGACATGTGACCTCTTCTCTTCATAAATAAAGAAAAAAGAAAAAAACAAAAATGATTGAAATAATTGAATTATATATACTTGTAGTTGTTGCTGTTGTATTAAATTTTGAGATATTATTAGTTTAAATTATAAACAGTTTAAAACCCTTGCTTTTAATTTTTCAGAAAGTGAAATCTTAAATAGATATCAGTACTGCTTCTTGCATCAATAAAACCTGAAGCATTTCCCCAGAATGCCAGATAATAGTAAGAAAATGAAACAGAGCAAGAACGTTTCAACCTTATTACTTCAATTCAACTTCGAAACTTCTGAGCATATGTAGATTATTCCAAACACTAACATCTACAAAGAAGAAATAGCGAACTCATTTATTTGGTAAACGATGTGAGTTTGGCAAATTGAACAAATGGCTTGAGAAAATCTTCATTTCACTTCTGCTCAACAAGTGCTTTTACATTGTAAGGCCGTGTGACACTTTGGTTTCCATTCCACATCGCCTTGGCGTATAGCAAGCTGGCCCTTTCAGTGGGATGGCTATCGTCAAAGACCACAAAGTCACTGGGATTTTCACATAATTCATACCCTTGGACGGATCCATTCACTCCAGTGACTCCACAAGTGGGATATCCTCTGTAAGGACCAGATCCACAGCATGCCGTCTTCCCTTCCTTGAAACCTTCACAAAATAAAATCAGAATTGGTAAAAATGAAATATACGTGAGTTTAGCCTACGATTAGAACAATTATAATTGCACCCTGCAGTACTATGAAATTGAATAGCCATCATGACATACCATATTTTAAAGGATTATTAACTAATTCATTGACTAAACTGTATAGATCTGTAATTGAATATTTGAATCCTTTCAGCTGGCTCTCTAGCTCCTGGAGGACATGTGAAAGTGCTTTGTTGTGCAGTTTTACGAGTGCTGTAATTTCCTCCTCGCATTCACCTGCGTTTATTGCCGTAAACAATGGTATGCAACCCAATGGCGCCAAGTTTAGGAACGCAAATTTTCTTCCTCCTTCCTTGTGTATTCCCTATATAAGAAACCATCAAAGTATGTTTGTGGCCCAGTTAACAATCGAAAAAGAGAGAGAGAATAATATAGAACAATTTTTGTTTCAAATATTGGGTACGAATGTAAGTGTTTTTACTTTGATCACAGTTGTCAAGTTGCCAATAACCATATCCACAAACTCTTCTGGATAGTAGGATTGAAAGACGCTAGAGTTTGCAAAATAAGCGGTTATGTAATCGCCGCTTCCAATGGCGGTTATGTAAACAGCTCTCGACACCAATGTCTTGGCTTCTGCTTCACCTATTTCTTGCTTCAATAGCGTCTTCATTCTCTTGAAATTACTGAGTTGTGTGTGCAGGTCTATCACCTATTAATTAGAAGGGAGGGGGAAAAGAAAGCACAAAACGCAAAATCTTAACCATGTCAGCATATATGACTGTTTGTAAAAGAGTAATGATACGTTTACTATTCTTTTACAATCTATTTCACAATTAATGACTGTAACCATGCTACTTCATCAAAGATAAATTTCAATTCTTTCCGAGAAATCAGATTGGATGATAAGAAATTCTTCAGTTACAATTTAAATTGTAATGCAACAAAGTTGAAAGATAATGCAACAGTTATAGTTAGTTGCATTTCAATTGCATGCCGAGATGCCTACTATTGAAATCCAATGATCAGGTAGAAGCTTACTAATCCTGGATAAGTTTCGACAAGAGCACCAGCTCCGGCAGATGCAAAGTTAGCCCCATCTGCATATCGCTTATAACCAGGATGTAGATACGCCGGAATCAATGGCAACTTTGCAAACTCAGCTGCAACAGTACATAGTTTCAAAACTTAGCCGACAGAAACAGTTTTCAGGTTCTAAAGAAAAGAAAACAATGACATGATCATGAGTGTGCGTGCATATCTTACCTATGAAATCTGGAATTACACGGCCATCGGAATATCTCCCAGTTGGGTAGTTAAAGAAGGTTTCCCCATAGGGATAAATATTTGCCCGGATCGTAGTGTTGAAGTAGTTATTGTTTCCTGCGTCAAAAAGAGAATCTCCGAAGAAGAATAGCGCAACATGGTCATCCGGCAAGCATATGTGACTGTGACCAAGGCTTGGTGTTGGTATAATACCAAGGCTCGCACACATAAAAGCCAAGAAACAGATATGAATCCTTGAACTCATCATCATGTTCATTAATATTTTGTTCACTTTCAGTTTGTTAACTTCATTAATTAGTCACAGTTTTGATTTATTATTAATAGGCTGCTTTGTGCTTTGGGTGAAGGAAACGTATGGCCTGGCGTTTCTTCTAGACGTACGTGTCGGTTTTACCATTTTTTTCAGATCATGGACCGACAATTACTCAAACTATTGGACGACATTAAGGATTTTTATGGCTTGAGTCCTGACCCTTGGGCAGCAAGATGTTATTTCGACCTTTAATATTGGATAAATGATAGTCTTAAAAAATATGAGGTCATATATTTTGTATATTCCTGGGCGCTAGGTCGATATATCAATTACAAAACATGTGCCTCCGTACCAAGCTAGATAGTCTCCTGTCAATAGGCTCACCAAACTGGACTTTTCAAGTATCTTATCCCCATTCGATGTATACTTTTTTTTTTTTGGATAAGCGATGTAGACTTCTTGCATAGCATCATATCTTAGCCAATAATATTAAATACTCTTATATATTTTATAGGTGTTGCACACTTATCTTTTTAAAAAGTGAGATATATTATTAAAAATTAATATTTTTATATAAATCTCATTTTTATTTTTATTTTTATTTTAAATATAATATTAAATATTTTATAATTATAAATTTCATTTCTCTTATTCCAGTACCATCCCCTCCACGCCCCATGCCCACATGACTTTGGACTGACGAATAGTACTCCATGCTTATCCCCCCCAAAGGTCTTTGTTACGGGCAACAAACAAATCTTGAATTCACACTTCTCTCCTTTCCCTATGGGCCTTAATTTCACCATGCATGATCCATGGGATCCATATGCCCATCCATGCAATCATGGACGCCAAATCAAATTGAAAACGTGATGAATTTATCATTACTGCTTGCATCAACCAAAAAGAAAAACTTGAAGCATTCCCACAGATCCAGTGCAGATGGAATATAAACCAGGCTTCTCAATTAATCCTTACTAGTACTTGAATGCTTATAATTCGAAGATTCTCAACATTTTTAGTCGAGTGAAAACACTAGATGTTTAGTATTACATAATGCATATTACAAAAAAAGACAAATTGTCTTAAGCATGGCAAAAGGCAAGTAAAAAATATAACATAAATAAATGAAAACAAATTGTCTTAAGCATAGAAACAATGTAAAATATATATATATATAACATACATAAATGACAACAAATTGAGAGTGATCTTTATGTTTGCTGCTTCAACCTTCAATCTTCAATAATTGTCATGTTTGATTTTGCACCTAACTCTATATACAATATTAATAATAAGAATAAAACATCAAATGTTAGTGAATTTGGATTATGAAAAATATTAAAATTAAATTACAATTAAAACAAAGAAAACATTACTCAATTCTACTATGAAGCTCTCCACATTATCCAGAACCTCCCGGATATCAATGGTTATTAACAGATGCCTTAACCAATTCTGAGTATAAATAAGTGCCTCAACGGTTCTTGGAGTCAACGAACTTCGAAAAAGGTCAAGCATATGACCTCCCGTATTAAATGCTGACTCGACGCAACTGTGGAAACAAGTATGACCAATAAGTCTCGCGCAATCCTCGCGAGTATAAGATAGTTAGGCTCATTAATTTTCCAACAAGTCAAACGATGGGCTAAATGTCTCACAACCATCTGATAAATATTGATCAACTTCTATTTTGGCAATAGTAGATCCCATGGCAGAAGATGCTTATACCACTCATAAAACCATTTGGTCTCACGTTTGCCATCATCTTCATTCATGGTTCTAGATGTCGAATGAGATTCATGTTCTTGGGAACTCATGGTTGAATCGAATATAGCATTATACTCCGCTTACAAATCTGCTAATCCCTGTCTCACACTCGACACCAACTCCTCAGCACGAAACTCATCATAAACTTTCTTCAGGTGGAAAGTAATAAGCTCTAACTTGCTTCATGGATCAAGCACAACTGCAATTAACATAAACAAGTTCATCATGTCTAATGACCCACAATACTTATCATATTTTGTTCTCATGTTTATGATCATAATTCTCAAACAACTATTAGTACTCTCGCTCAACATAATCAACTTATTTTAGAGATCACAAATCTCCAGAAAATTAGTGTTGGTTGTGACATATAAAGACCCAGAAAATCTATTAGTGGGATCATAAAACATTTTCAAAAAACTTAACAAACATCCGCACTGTCTCCCACTCCCTAGCTTTAGGAGGCCCCATCTACCCAGACCTAGGGTCATTATCAAAATAAGAGAAGAAATTAGAATCCTTAATCTCCATTCGCCTGAAAGCCTTCTCAAACTTCTCAGTCGCCTCTAATATCATATAGGTTGAGTTCCATTGTGTTTGTACAACAAGACACATCATTTTCTTACAATCAATTTTTTTTTTTTTTGGCACATCTCTTAAACTTGTCTAATCTTGTAGGGGATGAACGCACATATCTAACTGCATTTCTAACCATTGTGATGGCACCATTGCACTCTTTCAAACCCTCATTCACAATAAGATTCAATATATGAGCACATCTCATGTGCATATACTTACCCCCCAACACATTCCCAGCCAAAAACTGTTTCAAATGTCAAATGGAAGTATCATTTGAATTTGCATTATCAACAATTACAATAAATATTCTATTAATGCCCCAATCAAGCAAGCACAACTCAACATATCTCTCAATAATATCCCTCGATGATTAGGGATTAAACAAAAAGTAATAATTTTTTTTCTCAATTTCCAATCCGTATCAACGAAGTGTATAGTTAGACACATATAATTCAAATTCTGTACCGATGTCCAAGTATTGGTCATCAACGAAATTCTCATGCTACCATCTTTAAACACTTTTTTAAGTTTTCCCTTTTCTAATTCATACAATTTTATACAATTTCTTGCAATCATGACACGATATGGCACTTTAAATCAAGGTTCAAGAGACCAACACACTTTCCTAAATCATAATTTCCACTCCGGCCCGGTCTCTCTTCTCACCCAGGCGTCGGATCTCCCTCATGAGCTAGCTACAAAATTTCCTCCCTCGCTAAGACCAGCTCCCTGTCCCTCAACTTCTTGTCCTTATGAATCCCCTTGTTCTCCGAGTGCAAGAGTTTGGTGGACTTCCTCAGCGTGTCCAGGTCCTCCATCAAGTCGTCACACACTAAGGACAACTCAATTATTTCCTGGTTCGCCTTGCGAACCTCCAGGCGAGTGAGAAGGGATAGGGAGCAGAGCGCCAGGTTCTCCTCCTCGAGGGCTTCCCGCTCACCCACAATCATACCCGCTAGTGGGTCTGCGACCTAAAATTCATAAACAATGTTAGAGGAAAGACGATAAAAAGAAAAACTAAAGTGAGGTCTGAGCTTCTGAGTTTTGCATTCGATCGCCTCAGCCTGGGCACTTCCACTCCTGGGATGGAAAGCACGAACCTGCATCGGCCAGCGACGATAAAGACAAGAGAGCCCCAAGAGCAGTTTCAGGAGAAACTAAGCCCGAGCTCACTTGAGCTCCGCCAGCAGGAACAGGCACCTCTAAACCTTGAGCTCCACAGGGAGAGGCAAACTCCTCCAAATTACGACCTGAGCCCCCAAACTCCGGCTTGCCTGAGTGCCCCAGCGAAGGCGAAGGGATGGAAACCCAGTCGTCCTTGCGTTCCAGTACTTGGGGGGAGCTTGGCTCAATCTTCCCATGGTGGGTTGGGATTGAAGATGTTGAGGGTGATGGGAGAGCCATCCCTCTGGCCAAGGGCTCGACATGAGTAACTTCCATTTCTGCAAGAGTATCTTCAAAAAAAGGCAGGGACTCGACCGCCGGGAAGACCCCGCGAGGAGCAAGATTCATAAAGGTAGTGAGAAAGACGGAATTGAGGGTGAGGTCGTCCTCCTCATCATCAACATCACCAAAACCAACTAGCGGCGGCAGGACCATAGGCTGCTTGGATGCAGGGCAAGGTGTGTTGGTGGCCGGGACCTGGCGAGAAGAGTTGTACGAGGCACGATGGAAGGTACTCCAAGCAGACTCCATCAAGATCAGGCGAAAGGAGCAGTCGGAGGTACTACTAGGGACGCTCGATGGAGCTGGTCGGGAAGCAGCACCGAATTCATTGAACGAAGATCCTGCCAAGGCATAACGGGATGGACTGGCTAGAGCCCCACAATAGGAGATTGGTGGACCAAAGCAAGAAGAGCTAGGGGGTGAGGATGAGGACCCACAGCCCCCGACCCAGAAGCGACCCTAGCGTCACTATCGAGCACAAAGGATAGGTCAGGAATGACCAGGTGCCGGCTGATGTTGGGCTCCACCAACAATGCGTCAATCTCAGACTCGACGGGGTGGGCGACCACCCAAGACAATATGGTTGCAACCTTGAGCTCCTCCCTCTCGGACATTTTGATTGAGAGGGACTGGCTTCATGATACATTGGCCCAGACGGCTCGGACAAGAAATTCCTGATAAATTTCCTCCCCCTTGGGGTACTCCCAGCCCGACCTGAAAATGAAAAAGAAGCGTCGTTGCCACTCCTTGATGGAAGAGAAGCGCCTTTCCAAAGTAACGAAGCGCTTCGAGGCGTAGGATGCGGTAGACTGACATGAACTCCCAAGCAATCAAGTCGAGATGGGCACTCGCCTAGCACTTGCCGAAAGATTATGCAACTCGCTACCATGATTCACCAAGCATTAGGATGGAGTTGCGCAGGAGCTAGCTTCAAAAAATCAAGGATGTCCTGGATGGGGCGGCAGAATTGTTTATTGTATTTTATTTGTAAGTTTGATAAAATTGTAATGATTGTATGATATGTGATGTGATGGTTTCACTACAAACCACGGTAATAAGTGTTGGGCGATCACGATCAACCTTCTTCACTTTCAGTCAAGTTGTCATTATTTGCTGCGTTCTTCATTCATAGGCTGCTTTTGTTGGAAGTTCAACAAAATCTAAAGTTACGAAGAATATTGGATATTCTAGAGATCAATTAATAAGGCTTTATGGTTTCTAAGAGCTGTCTTTTAATTTCTGAACGTTTAACTTTTGGTTTCTCATTGATGAATGATGTGTCTTTTTATTTCCTAAGTAAAACTTTAATTAAAAGACTTTATAGTATCAAGTGCTTTAAAAGAAGAGTCTCTACTTTAGATCTTATATGCCTTTATGTACGCTGGTGTAATCCAAGTTGTTTCAAGAGTAATAATATCTTCGATATCCTTAATCTCTGCTTTATCTTTACCTTCACATGGAAAGATTTATCTCTTCAACTTTGTACTCTGGGCGAGGAAAACTTCTGATTTTTTTTTTTTTTTTTTTTTGGGTATTGCTTAATTCGGTTGAATTTTCAAAACAGGTCAATTAGTTTATTATTTCTTGAAAGAAAAATGCGAGCTAATTGCACACGTTCAAGATCAAAGGGATAGTACATAGACGCTCCAATAGAAGATCTAAACTATATGACTTATATTCTAAAATGACTAGTCAATTATATAATTTGAACCTCATTAAAATCTTATAAAGAGCAAGAACATTTTCTTTTCAAGCAATATGACATCTCATTCACCACTTATCATTATTCTTATCATATGGGATATCACATATTATGTAGTCATGTATGTTTGGAATTGCAGTAGACAAGTGATATAACTTTTAATTTAAGGCTTATAGTTATAGAGCTTAGAGTAAAAAGTACTATTATTAAAAAATTATCTACTATTTGATAACCATATGTCTAAAGTACTTTCAAATATGTTACATTTATTTTAAAATAAATTAAAATATATTTTTTGAAGTAGAAATGACATAAAAAGTCATTTGATTTTTTAAAGATACAAAATTCTATTTACATTTATAATTTTATTTACACAACCATACGTGCCGATGTGTTAACTACTTAAAATGATAAAAAAATTTGAAATTTGAAATTTGAAATTTAAATTAAAAAAGAAAATACTTATTAAATGGGAATGTCGCTCAATAAGATAAGACAAGGGCAAAGCTATAATTATTTGAAATTTATATGAATATTTTTGCTCATTGACAATATATATTTTTAAAAATGTAATTACACTATGCAAAATTCAAAAAATTACATTTAACGAAAAACATCAATTTTCTTAAAAATGTACTTTTTTTAACTTTTTTTTATATTAAGAAATATTTTAATATAAAATAACCAAACACTATAGAATAATATATTAACACTGACTGTTATAATTACTTTGATCACAGTTGTCAAGTTGCCAATCACCATATCTACCATATTATTCTTGAGAGTAGGATGGAAGGATGCTGGGATTTCATGTAGTGAAAGGGATCACTACGTGATCGTTGCTGCCAATGCTAATTAAGTAATTAACGGCTACAATACAAGATAGAGATACAGAAAAGAACAAAAGGGAAGTACTCAACCATGCTACAATACAAGATGTTCTTATGTCAAAAGAGCCAAGAGGCCCAGAGGCTAATATAAGATGAGAAAACTAGTATTTCAAGGAACTATTGCCACGTTTTCTTTTTTTTTTTCTTTTTGCATGCTAATCCTTGGCGAGTGAGTGACAAGAAGATCAGCCCCAGCTCCTGCTGATGCAAAGTTAGCCCCATCTGTATATCGATGATAACCTGGATGTAGATATGGTGGTATCAGTGGAAACTTTACATACTCGGCTGCAAGAATGCTTCAAAAGTGAATTTGAGCGACACTTTAGGTTATAAGGGGAAGAAAACATCTGAGTTTTACCGATGGAATCTGGAATTAGACGGCCATCGATCGGAAGGCCTCCCAGTGGGGTACTTGAAGAAGCTTTCTCCATATGGCCAAAAATATGCCTGCAAATCAGTCGTGGTGTGCTTGGGAGAAGACGGCTCGCACACAAAACCAAGAACCAGAAAAAGGAACCTAGAAGTGACTAGAACCCATCATATTAGATCTTGTTTACTTTCTGCTAACTTCTCGTTTCTTGCGATTTTCATTTATATACAGGTAAGGAAAAAGGAAAGATTGTTTCTTGCGAATGGCCGAGCAAATCGCATGCGTTCAAGATATCATGTCACAAACAACCAAAGTAATGTAATAAATTACGACTTTTATGGTTGTAAGACTAATTAATATTCAGCAATATTTTAAGGAAAGTGCAATTTTCATTTTATTGGTTGATGATAGCATATACGAGTTGCTTGTTTCTCATCATATCAAAGCTACGTCTCTCAGAGTTCAAACAGAGCTTTGAGATTGTAAGGTCCGATGAGATTGGGGGGTCCACTCCACATTAGCTCGGCAAGTTGCTGGTGGGTCTTTTCAGACGGATGAGCAGAGTCAAAGAACACATACTCCCTGGGGTTCCCACACACTTCGTACTCTTTCACTGGTCTCTTTCCTCCACAACTCCAAAGTCCTCTGTAAGGACCCGTTCCGCAACATGCTATCTCCCCTTCCTTGAACCCTTCACAAAACGTAATTAATCACGACATAGATTTCTGTCAGTCTATGATAGAAATGAGAATCGAATTACGATACTAATAAAATGTACTCTGTGTGCATGCAGAGCCACGACATACCATATTTTGAAGGACTATTTATTCTTTCACTAAGAAAAGTGAAAAGAGTGGCTTTTGAATATCTGAATCCATGGAGCTGTCTCTCTAGCTCCTGGAGGACCCTAGAAAGTGTTTTATCGTGCAGTTTTATGAGTTTTGCAACTTTCTCTTGGATTTTGTCGTCTTTGTTTGCCACCGTTCCTGCTCTCCTGATTGGTAGCAAAAGTATTGGCGGCACGCTTGGAAACGCAAATTTCCTTCCTCCTTGCTCATATATTCCCTAGCACATGATCAAGAAAAAACCATAAAACTAAGCTGTAACAAGAATTCAAGTAGATAAAGTTAATTCGTTTAAAATATTGCAGTGAATGTTAATTTTTTTTTTATTACTCTGAGCACAAATGTCAAGTTGCCGATCACCATGTCCACGTATTCTTGAGAGGAGGGGGAAGGTCTGCTGGAATTCGACATTGAAGAGCCAGGATAATCGTTGGCCCCAATGCTTATTAAGTAAACTGCTCTCTCCAGTAATTTCCTGGCTCCTTCATCACCAAGTTTTCGTCTAAACTGCCTCGCCAAGTTCTTGAAATAACCCAGTTGAGTTTTTAGGTGTATCGCCTGGTGTCATTAAAAACAACACCGGCATCATATTTATTTCAGAAAATGACATAACATATTTGGACATACATAAACAAAGATTTGGAATTTGGGTAGAATGTTGCAAGATCAACGTCTCACTCCATCTGCTTATGTGAAAGACTACATACCGATCCTTGATGCGTTTCACCAAGGGCACAAGCTCCTGCTGATGCAAAGTTTGCCCCATTAACAAATAGTTGATAACCAGGATGCAGATATGGGGCAATATATGGCAACTTTGCGTACTCAGCTGAAACAATTAAAGCTTCAACAGTCAAATTTGGCAACAAACTCAAGATACTAAAGAAACACCGTCATATATTGCAATTTCTGTTACCTATGTAATCTGGGGCAATCCGGCCGTCAGAAAATCTTCCGGTGGGGTACTTAAAGGTGGTCATCCCGTAGGGCTCAAAGTTTGCCCTGGATTCAGGAGTGACGTTGATGTAGTTATTGTTTCCTGCATCGAATAGTGAATCCCCGAAGACGAATAAGGCAACATGTTTTTCTGGCAGGCATCGGCGACCATGGGAGTGGGTAAGAAGGGTTGCATAAAGAACCAAGAAACAGAAGTTCCACCTCAAACTCGCCATGTTAATCTGGTTCACTTGTCTCTCCCTTTTGCTTAGTTTGTCATTTATAGGACAATCCGTTTCCTGCATGTAGAAGAAACGGCAGGTGCTTGACTTGCCTTCTCACAACTGGCTAGCTAATTGTGTGGGGACAGGGGAGCACTCAGATGTGTACTGGCTAATTGTCTTTTCATAAATTCTCACAACTATCTTAGTTTATTTAATTATTACAAATTTTTTAAATTTTTACATAAAATAAAATAAATAATTTAATTTTTTTTAAATTTTAAAATAAAAATAATATTAAAAATATATATTTTAATAATATTTTATTTAATCTCAATTTATCTCATTTTATCTAGAAAAATAAACGAGACCTAAATATACTGTCTTTATAATAAGATAGACTCCGAAAAAACCATTACTTAAACTTTAAAATGGGTACTTTGAAAAAAAACACTATCACTAATAATTAATAAAGAAATCCTAAATAGATCGAGAGGAGTGGCTCATAAGGGTTACCGATAGGGTAATATTCTTGTTTTTTTAATATTTAAAAATTAAAAGAATGTAATGTTCGATAACACTTGTCGATCGTTCTTCTCAGATATAGTAGCAGCACCCATAATTAATTGAATAATGCTAAGAATAAATCTTCACAGCTTCCTCGTACCAAAACTCTAATGCTAGAGGCCCATTGGGGTCTAGCAAGTGTTTTTTTATGTGTTTTTTTAATAATTTTAAATATTTTTAAAAAATAAAATAAAATCATAATATTATTAAAAAATATTTCCTTAATCATGAAGTAAAATACTTTTATTTTACTTCGTGATTAAGAAAATATTTTTTTTAATAATTTTTTTTTTTTACTTTTTGATTAAAGAAATATTTTTTAATAATGTTCTAAATTTATTTTATTTTTTAAAATATTAAAAAATCAATATAAAAAATAACTTTAAAAAAACCACTTAAAAAGACAATGCTAAAGCCCAAGCCCGCAACGGGGGCTCTAGCATCGTCCTAATTAATTTATTTTCTGCTCCAACTATCTCTTGAGATGGCGGCCAATAATGATTGAATTATTTTAAATGAAAATTTTAAATTTTAGTGCAAATAATTTTGTGTGGATGCGCGCATTATATCACTCATAAAAATACTACTTTATTGTCTGAAGTCCACTGCTCAAGTGTACCGCTTGCTATTTTATTTTATTGTTTAAATTTTTTTATTTAATAATTAAGAAAATAATTTTAAATGACAATTTAAAATCACTTTTGAAGGAGTCCAGAGAAAAATAATAAAACCAAGTAGATTTTTTTAAAAATATAAATAAAACTTTTGAGAATGCAAATCTATACAGAAATATTATATAAATTTATAAACTAAAAGTATTTTATATATTTTTTTTTTTTAAAACAACTATTGCTTAGCTTTTTCGACGGATGAAATGGTTATTTAATATTTTTGAGGGGACAAAAATAACTTTTCTGTAAATTTCAAAAAAGGGCCAAGGGAAAATAACATTTTCAAAAAGATTTCGACCTTTAAATCCACGCCAGCGAAAAGTATCTAGGATGATTCCAACATTTAAAGCCATAAATATAACTTTTAAAGTTGAACATAGCTTTAATAAAAGTAAGAAAGTAGGCAAAATTACCAAAGGAAAACAAACGTGAGGAGGAGGCCAAGCCGATTCAATTCATTTTTGTGAAACGGCATGTTCTTGGAAAAAGCATGATATCATATGTTGTAGTACATGATATAAATTTTTGCCACTCAATACGCAAAAGTAAGATTAATATCCATTCATTGTCTTCTCAAAAGGGGGAAAATGCCATAATAAACCTGACAATATTAAATGTTGCTAGCCTAATAAAAGATTTCTGGCAATATCTTCTTTCTCATTTACTCTAATTTCTGCAAGATTACAAGCACTAAAGATGCATTAAAGGAGTTTTAGAGATATTGGAATAGATCTCTCATATTGTAAGGACCCTGCATGCTGTTCGTGTTGCTTTCCCCACTCCACATTTCATTTGCCAATTGTTTGTAGGCCCTTTCTGTGAGATGGTAAGAGTCCCAAAACACATATTCTTTTGGATTCTCACAGACTTGGAACTCCTTCACCAGTCTTTTTCCTCCACAACTGTACACTCCTCTCAGTTGTCCTGTTCCACAGCATGCTCCTTTCCCTTCCTTGAATCCTTCAATCACAAACAAAATTTCCCATTAACTTGATCATCATATGTAAATTAAAATTCTACTGCTTATAAGTCGGTATGCAAACAACTCATTTGTTGTAAGAACAATTACAACTATGAAAAAAAAAATACCAATTTTTTTGAAATGTTAGTTAACGTAATAAGTCTTAATATTAATAGTATGAGTACTGCTACATTCACAAAAGAATTACATAAAAATAATCTCATAAGCTGACGTGACTTTATCTGATCTGTTAAATCTATTTTATAATAAAAATAACTTTATAATATGACGAACCACACTAAATCATATTAGTTTGTGAGATTATTTTTATATAATCTCTTTGTAACTACAGGGCTAGAGTATTTCCCTAATAGTATACTAATGTATTATTATTATTATATATTAATTTATTATTTTGGTAACAACTTAATAATTTGAATCCACTGTGCCTAAATCTGAGAGATCATTATGGTCGATCATAAAAGGACTAGGCCAGCTTTACTTGGGCCGCTTAAAAACCTATTAGAGAGGCCCACCTAGTCCCATCAAAAATTTTATCACCAACTCATATAGAGCAGAGGAAAGAGAAAAGCTGAAGCATGTGCGTACGTACATGAATACATACCATATTTTGAGGGATGATTCATTCTTTGTCTAAGATTGATGTTGAGGTTAAAAACTGAATATTTGAACTCCTTCAACTGCTTCTCCAATTCCCGGAGAAGGTTGTACAGAGCTCGGTTGTGTAATTTTGCCAACAGTGAAGCTTCTTCTAAGCAGCCACGTTTGTTATGATCTGGATTGATGATTCTGATGCCTGGCAGACATCCCAAGGCAGGCAAATTGATGAACCCAAATTTCCTACCACCTCTTTTATGTATATCCTACCAAAAATGACCATAACCCACAAACAGCTCCTCACTACGTCAAGTTAATAGCTATTCAATATTGAACCATAGAGAAAGGAAGAAGAAGAAGAAGAAGAAGAAGAAGAAGAAGAGAGCTTACTTTGATGATGGTTGTCAGATTACCAATCACAATCCCAACATATTCTGATTTGGAATATGTGTTAAGTACAGTGGAATTGGTTAAGAAAAGACTGGTATAATCATTGCTTCCAATGCTAAACAAGTAGACAGCTCTTGATAATGTCATTTTGGCTTCAACTTTGCCTAACTTCCTTCTTAACCAAGTCACTACCTTTTTGTAGTTACTTAGCTGTGTTCTGAGATCAACAACCTGAAAAGTTTTTTAGGCACATAACTCTTGATAGTATTCACCCATCACTGCTTGAAAATTCGAAATATTCCATTTTCATGGCTGTAGCAATGGACTGATCTGTTTGTTTATTTTGACTTTTGCAAAAAAAAATTAGGGGTCCACACTGGTATTATTATTAATGAGATGGAAGCTGTAAAAAAACTGTAAATGGGACAGCTTGTATCACCTTTTGGGCCTCACTTGACGTTTGACAAATCAGGAGTGCACTTAGAATTTGTGGCCCAAACTCTGAGTGCTGAAAAAAGTGAAAAATGGCTCAAGCAAAAAGCTTACATTGCCACAAATTTAAGTCAACATCCATGCCAGCCTCTCATAGGTATACCACCCATGAAAGGCTGCCCTTAGAACTGCTTTGACTACCATGTATGGAAGAAGACGCCTTGTAAATAATAAATAAATAACTCCTTATTGCTAAAATAAACTACAATGATCTGCGAATCAATGCCATTTACGAAAGCAGGTTTGTTTCTCTGATGTGAAAAATGTACGTACCGACCCTTGAAAGGTTTCAACCAGAGCGCCCGCCCCAGCAGAAGCAAAATTCACGCCGTTGAGATAGTGAGGATTCCCAGGTTTCAGAAAGGGTGGAATCAATGGCAGCTTTGCATATTCAGCTGCAAATGAAGCATGTCACATACCAGTAGACAAGAAAAAAGAAGAGTATTCTTTCAGCAGACAGACAGTGAATATAATTTGTTGGTTGACCAAAACATATTTGTACAAGCAAGAAAGACATGTCCTATGAGGAGGATTTGCAGATCTCACCAATAAAATCCGATATCAAACGGCCATCAGAGAACCGCCCGGTTGGGAACTTGAAAAAAGTCTCTCCATAAGGCCAGAAATTCGCTTGGTCGAGGGTTGTTGTGTTGATGTAATTATTGTTGCCAGCATCTAAGAAAGAGTCTCCGAATATGAAAAAGGGCGCAACATGAACGTGGTGTTTTGTTGTTGGATACTCGGATCTACTACTTCCGCAAGAACTGGTTGAGATATTGAGGACTGCATGAAGAAACAAAATGAGAAAGACAGAGCTTGGCCTTGCCATGGCTGACTTTCCTGAGCATTTAGTTTCATTTCTCCTATAGCTAGAATCATGTGTGGGTAATATATGACGACAAACCTAGCTAGCTAGCTTGTTATTATCCTTGTCTGTATATGCCTTTCAATGACAAAAAAAAAAATTGTTGCCTATGGATCATATATAATTCTGCAATATTGTTTGGAACCAGTCGGCGTGATTCTAAATTTGACATGATCCTCGGATCAAACCGCAAACTAAACGTGCATTTCTTTATAAATTTGTTAGACGGTAAGTCAAATTGATTTGAATACAAAATTATTTGAATACCTTGAAAACATCAACTTGCATTTTTTTTTTTTTTTTTTGGGGGGGGGTCAAAATTCAACGCTCGTTTTCAGTCCGAAAACAGCAATATAGATATTCAGCTACAAATTAATTGACGATTTAAAATACTTGAAAGGATTGTTTTGAAACCAGTTCAGACGACGATGGCGGGTTTTGAAACGTGTCAAGTTGCACTGAACTAATTAATGAATATAGAGATGATCTATTTGACAACAGATGAGTGATTATTTTAGTACTAATTATCGAGTTGCTTCTACTTCGATACAAACCCTTATGAATATAGCATCCCAACACATGGGGAACATGGAATTATTGAACTTGTAGCGGTGGAATAAAAACTATTGGGCTCAATTAATTCAAATATGAATAATAATATGATATAATTATTTTATGACTCATTTTACAATGAATTAATATGTAATTCTACTTCATCAAAATACTAACTTTTTCTCATTTCTTATATAAAATATAATTATAAAAATAAATATATATGTATTATTACTGTTCACAATATTATCTTTTTACGGCTTCTCGGGATTTGATATGCTATTATATCGACCAATCCAAATTAATTTATAACGTATACGAGTCAACATGACAATTATCAAATACCGTATAATTAGAAAAGAGTATTAATATTATACACTACACTCTCATCTTATTTTTATCATACTAAATAGTGTGTGGCACATTTATCACCATTACATGATAAAGAAGCATACCATAAATTATCATTTAATATAGATAAATGTGATACATCTTATTTAATGAGATGAAAATAAGATGATAGTATAGTGTATAGAATTTTTTCTTAAAAAGACAAACTAATTAATAAAAAATTGGTTGGACTTTTATGTAATGATTCGAGTGTATGAAGAATCAAGAGCCACGGACTAAAAAACTCGAGTTCCTTCTTGACCTAATCGACCGGAGACGGTGAAATTAGAAAATAATATATATTATATGGTTACGAAATCATAATTGTCCCTCCCATAATCGATGACTGCATGACCGAAAATTAGGGACGTACAGTTGATCAGATAGCTTTGGTTGTTTTTAATTCAACTTTCGGTACCGATCATCCATGCATCACTCTCTCGTATTCCATGTACGTACAATATAATATAAATATATATATGTAAAAGAGTAAGGTTAGATATAGTAGTAAAATGTATAAGCGTCGCGTAATTTTTTTTAAAAATGATATTGAGATTTAATATTATTAAAAAATAAATTTTTTTCATGTTAGTCTCTTATTTATTCATTCTTTTTTTTTTTAAATTGTGCAAGGTTTGAATGACTATAAATATGACGAAAAATATGATGCCTAGAATTTCATTTTTTTTCTCTTTTATAGCTGATTCATGGCATGAGCATGCACTTGAAAAACTCAAAAAAAGATTTTAATAAAAAGGACAAACTTTTTTCGACACGGCCAAAAACTCACGAGGTAAGTAAACATCTAGTCATGAGATGTTTGTTCAATATACAGGCACTATAAATATATATTTTTTTTTTAAAAAAAAGAAAGCTAGCTGGGTGGCACCAAAAGGCCGACACAAAAAACTGAAGCAAATTAAAAAGATGTTACTGTTCATGCTACGTACGCACCAGCTTCCATGCGTGTATCCCTGTTCGACGTTATTAAAACTTTGTTTAGAGACATCGGCCCTAGATAGTACTAGTGGTTGAAGGTATCAACTCTCAACCATGGACCCAATATTAATCCCTACTTAAGAACCATGGGTGGTGTCATTCGACCAGAAGAACATTAATGGCGTATAGGGTACATATACATAGAGTCAGGATGAATGGTTTTCTGATTTCCAGTGATCATCTTTTGATTTTTTGCTAGCTGAGGGGATGTCGGCTTATTCATGTAAATCATTTCATCCTTTGCCTTAATTATCATACGCCAATGTCTTTTCTCATTTCTTAGAATTATGAATTGGTGCTAAACGAAAGATGAAGAAGTTTAAGGTGGGACATAATTAATCAAGGCAACAGAGACTTCCATTGCTTCTTTTAGGCCTCCTTTGAGAGGAATCACAACTAGATCCAATGGCCTTATCTTCCATTGAAAATCACTGTAAGAAACGGATGGATCGAGATGATAATGTACATACATATATATAAGGTTATGACATCACATCTAGTGGCATATATATATACAAGTTTGGTGAAAATATGAGGTGGGTATGGGCTTCCAATCCCATTGCTCAGAAGTGATCACTCTAATAATTACAGTCCAACAGTAACGCAGTGGAAAGTGCAAGAAGATGACGGAAGTTTTGTATCCATGGTTGGATTTGACAATTGACATTAAAACTTTAAGAGCCATGCCTTTGGTATCGGAATTGACCACAATGTGACTTGCCTACCCAAGCTATCTTTATGCGTAGAAAGTTAATGCGCAGTTCACGAAGATAAATTTTGGAGAAGAGCCTGAAAAGGAAAACCCTACTATTTTTGTGTGTCCGTGTGGTGTGGGTATGCGTGTGAACTTCTCATTCTGCCAAAACGAAAGGAAAGAAATATTATGAGGAATTGAGTAATACGTCCGATCGATATGATTTCGAACAACCCTAGTGATGTGATTTGATGTAAACTTCGATCTTAAATCTAAGCCCTCGGTTTAATTTTCATAGTGTTATATCGCAGTATAAGACAACCTGAAAGAAATAGAAACGATATTAAAACGTGAAAAGAAGGAAAGGAAAAGTAGTAGAGGGCCAGAGGCGAGGAGGGCCAGAAAGGAATGGCTAAATAAAGGAAGAGTAGAGACTATAGTTAATGTAGCCAACCCCAAAAGCCAGATGACCATAAACAGACGAAAGAAATAGCATCTACTCAAACAACATATATCAGGCCATCAGGCTGAAGTTGAAGCTGATTAACTTCACAAAAAGTAGAGTGAATCCTAAACATGATGGAAAACGCGTTAATTCTCGTGGATTTGTTTGGCTCTTGGACATTATTGTCAAAGTAGGTAATTGGTCATGACATACGCCCTTTATCTGATAGAAAATATAAAATAAATTAAAAAATAATATGAAAACAAACAAGGAGGAAAAAAATTTAAAGAGTTACATTTTTGTTGTTATTAATTGTTATTGAATACAAAGTATTAAGCTTTATTTATAAATTAATTACATAAATATCAGATGATAAATATATTTTATTCAAATTAATTTTATAATTTAGTATTTTCTCCAACATCTTTGTGGCCAAATTTCAAACAAGCAGATCTATCATCTCTAGAGGAAACTATATATGAGTACTTCACACCTTCAGAATCGATGAGGAAAATTCTTGTCGTTTCATGATGGCTGGATCACCTGCTATAGAAACACTTATTTTTTCTTGCCTAATAAAATAAGTGAGGTAATTCTTTTTTTTTTTATAAGTAGAGTGGAGTAATTCTTTATAAAGTATAGGATAAATTTATTCATAAGTTATGTGAGACTTTTCAATACATCCCATCACGTCTGAGTAAGTATTTCTGATACCATCATCATGGGTAAATCATAAGAACTCATTATTAGTCATAGATTAACCTGATCTGATATCATATAAAAATATTCATTTTTCTCTATAAAATATCTAATAATAGAAATACGACAATTTCTTATAAAGTAAAAGTTTATTTCTAAAACATGGGGACTACTCAACACGTGGAAAATTATTAGGATTAGAAAGAACCATTTTGCCACCCCCGGTGAGCTTGGTACAACAGCTCTAAACCTTTGCCACAGAATACATTGGGGAAGTTGGTAGGCCGTGGGCTAAAAAGAGGGCGGGTGGATGGCGCTGGTGCACACTACTCCTAGTCCTGGCCACCTTTTGTAGCCAAGAATCATGATTGTTCCTCTCTAAGCACGCTTTCTGATGCCATGTGCTGTGCTTGTTTCTTTTTGCTGCTGCTACAGTACATGAGCACAGAGTCCATCTTCCTTGGAAGTATACATTTATGATCCCCAGAGATGCCTCCCTCGGTCTATATTACCCTCAGTTTTGGAGCCCAGAGGAAGAGGGAGACTGGCCGACTTCGTTTCAAGTTTGACCTGCAGTTGGCATCCCACTTCAATTTTTGCGAGCAAGGTTAAGATTAGTTACGGCAGATGGCTATACGAAATAATTTATTTCGAGGGCCCAGACCCAATCTCCAATGCTGCATTCCCATAACGATGACGCCTCATAGTCATGGCTGGCTTTTTGTTCCCGTTGCGAAAAACGAAAAATAAATAAATCAGATTCTATTCATTTTCCCATTTCATATTTATAATTCTTTTTTTTATATAAAATATTTTTCATAAAATATAAAATAATAAATAATAAATAATGACTAATAAAAGGAATTTTTCTACTTAATAAAGCGACAAATAAACAACAGTTGTATCAATCTGTTCAGGCTGCATACAGAGATCGGTACTGTCTTGATAATTTTGTCAAAACATTTCTCAAATCTTAAAAATACTTCAATGGATTCCGTCATTTTACAAAAACCAGAGAGAGAAAAAAAAAAACAATCTTTGAAAATCTTTTCAAAAATCAATCTCACGTTAGGCTGCTTTTGAGAACACAATTTCTCGCACTATTATTTATTATTATTTATAAAATATTTCACTACTATTTATAAATGATCTAAGATACTTTAACATCGCCTGTCCTTTTTTATCTCATAATTTGCATCTCATAATTTGCCGACACTTTCGGTCAGACTAAGGGACTCTCATGGTAGCCCAACTAGCATGATAAAGTTTGAAGGGAAAAGCTGCAAAGAGTAAAGTCCACAACAGATTGAGCAAAAACTGCAAACGACCATTAAAAGCTGTAGGAAATCTACGGCACCAAACAAACCAAATTAGCAATCCAAAAATTGAGGGTCCCTCGTAAACGAAATAAGATGCAAACAAACACCAAAGTTGACATTCATAATGTTTTAGAATCTCATCACAGACCACACGTCATTGATACAAAGATCGATCCCAAATTCAAGGTCTTCAGAGTGAAAAGGAACCTAAGCACCTATAAACTCCATAAAAGCCTCGAGCAGCTTCAAACTTGATCGTACTCCATCACAGGTGACACCATTCCTGTAAGCAGTAAGGTTGATATCGAGATTTTTTTTTTTTTGGGAAAAAAACCCCCAAGAAGAAGATGAAAGGAAACAAGAAAATGAGACAAAACATAAGAGGGCACAAGGATGAAACTTACTGATTTTATTTTTATTTACATACTAGCAAGCACGGGAGTGGTTTGCTTAGAAATCTCCACCAACCATAGCTGAGTCGTCCTCGAAGCCCCAAAGATCCATCGGGGTCCCAACAACCTGAGTTGTATCTCCGCCAAACAATGCCTCAATCGAGTCATCCCACATTCCCTCCAGATACGGCAACTGATAATTTATCTGGGACTCCAAAGCTGAGAGCTCCACAGACACTGTTTTTGCAGTGTTATTTTCAACAGACGCAACATTCTCAGAGTCAAACTTCAGTTTCTTCCTTGGACTGGCATCCTCCAGAAACTGAGATTCGCCCCCTTCAACACTAACTGAAAGAACAGACGAGATCTCTGGCGTCTTAGGGCCCTGTTCACTCCATGCAAAGTCAGAATAATCAAATGTGTTACTCCCCTGATCTGAATTGAAGTACGTGGGGGTGGCACCGTCAGAGGAAACAAAGGATTTGGGTTCAACATCTCCATTGAGGGGAATGGGGTCCAAATATCCATACTGGTTGGTAAAAGGTTTTTCTTCCATCAATCCCATGGTGTAGTCCTGATCAGCGTTGTTCATGGAATCAAAATTTTGATTTAGGTTGGGCTGCATAGGGTGCAGGTTTGCCTTGGGAAGTGGCTTCCGCAGATTTTCCTTCACTGAATGCTTTGAAGACGCACGGGTAGCCTCATCAGGGAAATTCACCTTAGCTTTCTTGCCACGAATTTTCCGTGCCTCGGCATCATAAGCTCTTGCAGCTTCCTCTGCAGTGTTAAAAGTTCCAAGCCACACACGGACACCTTTCCTTGGATCTCGGATCTCGGCAGCCCACTTACCCCATGGGCGTTGCCGGATTCCCCTATACTGATTCTTCCTCTTTCTCTTTGCAGATTTCTCAGCTTGCCCATTCAGTTCCACAGATTTTATAGCCTTGGATCCTTAAATAACC
>QEOT01004888.1:35841-70261 GCA_003123785.1 Pterocarya stenoptera
AAAAAAAAAAAAAAGGATCTCTAGAAAACTACCTGCGAAATCACAAAGAGAATATTCATATGAGGAAACAAAAGTTTACTAAAAACTGCTTTCTTAGACTTCATATAAGATGACGAGCAATCATATAACACTTGAAATAACTAATAAGTGTATAATTTGTTTCTGGAATATGTAACTAACATTGATATCAACTTTAAACAACTATTCTATTATATAAAAATTAAGGAAGCAACATGAAAACAATTATTAAGAAAGGTACATTAAATTTCATCGGTTAAATCATAACCCAAGACACCAGCAGGATAAGGATGATACCAGGGTCACGAGCAGCAGAGAAAGCGAAGGACTTGCCATCGAGCACGAGGAGCTCATCGTCGTCATCTACATCATAAACATCATCCTTGAAATCCTGAAAATCGGCCTCGAAATCGTCGTTTTCATCTTTGCCGAGAGGCTTCGAGAATCGCTTCCCTGAAATGGGTTTCTTGAGTTTGGCCCATAAGTAGTCCGCCGTGAGCCTCCGCGATCGGTTTGGGGCGATGAAGTCGGAGATGATAGACCCTCCACACATGGTAGTTTCTTTTCCCTCACTTTTTCTCTATTCTCAGAAAGAACGAAAATAAAATTTTGTATCACCAATGGGGTTTTCAGTTTTCTATAGTTTCTCAGAGAAGAAATGATTTGCGAGCGGTATATATATTTTTGGAGCAACTGGTGATGGGGTTGGAGTCGTCAGGAGTGTTGGAGTTTCCAATGGCGGGTTATTTGACGTTAATGCCCCTGGTTTGAGATTGAATTTACAGTTGTGTCACCTAGACACACAGTACTACAGTAGTGTCTCTTTGGAATAAGGTTTTTTTTTTTTTTTTCTGAAATAGGAATAAGGTTCTATTGGTTTCTTTACATCATATGCAAAAGAAAAATTATTTCTTTTTAATCATTATTTACTATCACATATCTCATTTTTTATGAAAAATATCTCACACTCTATAAAAAATATCATCATATCTTATAAAAAAATTACTATAGATATGAGATGTAGAAATGAATAATAGCTTATGCATGGCATTCCTCTATTCAAAATCACATATTTTGGAGATTTATTTTACATATCAAAAAATACTCTCATATTGGATTATGTATCTTTAAGCCAAATAATAATATAATATAATTGTTCTATTGTTATTTATTTTTTTTCTTATTTTGCAATTAACACCATTGGAAATTCTATTATTTAGTACTCCCTAAAATTTTTTTCTTAAAATTATATCCATTGGTGGAGAGAGAGAGGGGGGATGAAAGAGAAAAAAATAATAAAATAAGATTTTGAGAGGAAACAGTACATCTCAAAATTGTAAAAATATTGTTCATAACTATGCAAATTATTGAAGATACACAATCCAATTCAATTCAATTTAAGGTCATATTATTCAAATATATAGATGTATATGTAGATGCATAATTCAATACTAGTGCTCTAACATTTAGATAAAAAGGACGTTATAGCCTGTTTGAAAAATTGAAAACACGATATTTCACCTTAAATAAGTTAAAAGAGTAATATTAATACAATTTTAATATGTGGAAGTCTCGTACATTTTATTTGAAAAAAAGGTAGATTCCAAACCTCAGTAATTATCATTTTTAGATTTTTTATTTTAAAAGATGTACGAACTTACACGTCTTAAGATATTTGTAAATATATTTTTCAATGAGTTATATCTTATCAAACTTTAAAAAATTACTTAAATTAAAAAAATTATATAAAATCACAATAATTGAGTATATGACTAATTTCATACGAAGATTAACATTTTCAATTTCTATTTTAGAAATTTTATTTTTTTCAGATAAATTTAAGAAACACGGAAAGAAAATGGACTATTTACAATAGTTAAATGCATGTCTCATTCAACGACGTCTCTATCGATCGTGCCCACTGCCTAATTCCCATCGTATGAATCTAAGCCCCGATTACAGTCTTATTAGACGTATATAATTTAATTATACTTCTAATTGAAAATGTGTTCACTCATTTTTTGATGTTTATCTCTTTTAGACTCTGAAATTCGAGCAGGAGCTTAAAAATATATTTTTTCCAGCAATCTACTCTACCACGTACGTATGCGACATTACATTTTCATTGCTTTAAAACTAGAATCAAGCTTCCCTCATATTTTTGTTCAAATTTAAAATTTTCAGTTGGGAGAGAGATGAAAGTATAAAGTATTGGTTATTATTGCGTGACAACATTATCTTTTCAATTTATTTTTATATACAATGTAAAATAATTCAGTCCTATACAAGTAAAACAAAAATATATAAGCCAAATCAAAATTCAAAATAAATTCAAAATATGAAAAAAATTGGTTTAAAAATATTTCTAAGATATTTTTTAGAAAAAAATGAAATATTTGTGTTTTAAATAATGAACAATAAAAATAATCTGCCTACATGATAAAAATCAAAGTAAAAGAAAATAAGGGAGTAAATGAAATATCAATAATTAATTATATTTTACAATTCCTTTTACATAATTAGATGAAACTCATTTTTAGAGCAATTTTTCAATACTTTACATTTTTTGTATAATATAAAAATTATTGAGTGTTCTTGATATGTTCAAATTCCAACAACAATTCAAGAAATTTTGCACCCTTAAATTATGAGAAATATTTGATTATTAATGCACTTAGAGCACTAACATTGAACTAGTCAAATGATAATCAAATCTAAATTTTAATTAAATTTTTTCAAAATCAACTATATTAGATTAGCCAAATCACTTCAAGTCAAGTTATGAGTTATAGTAAATAAAAAATCAAAGTCATATTTAATGAGTTATTGTTTACCAACCAAAGAATATTTTATTAAAAAATATTTTACTTTTTTCACTCACTCTACGTCTCCTCTCTCCCTTTCTAATTCTCTTTCTCTTTCTTTTTTCTTCCTCTCTTCCTTTCTTTTTCATGTTAAATAATTTATTTGGATAATAAAAATTAAATTATTAATTAATATATGAAGTGTTTTTATAAAATATAAAAAATATATTATATTATTACTTTGAATTTGAAATGATTAGTCCATTATAAATCAACCTCTTTAAAACTTTTAATTTTAGCCAAAAACCTCAAGGTCAAAATTTAAACTGGACAATGGTGCCTGTGCTCCAGGCCAAGCACCGGGAGAGTCAATGTGCGAGACTGCGAGTAACCGGTCCATGCATATAAGTCAATAATCTTATGACTACCTAGTGAGTCCCTTTTTTTTTTTTGTTTTCTCTCCTTTCGCATAACCCATTTTCTCTCCTTTCGCATAACCCATCGCCACTTCCAGGTCTCCAAACCGTTCACTGGGGGAAGGGAGGTTGGAGCTTCGGCTCCACCCAACTCCCTCCCTCGCTAGCCTCAATTTGTTCTTAGGTTCGTTTTTTTCTTGTTTTCTAGATAGTTTTTTTCTGTTAGCATCAAAACTAGTCGATCTGTTGCTTTCCGGTGAGTAAAGTCCGACACGCCCCCCACCATCATTCTCCCCAGACGTCAATCTACAAGCTGGCAGAAGAAATCTGTCCATTCGAGCGGCACGGCTTATGCCATGAGTGAGTTTCGCTCACCGCTACGCCTGGGGACGTTTCCTACCACCACGCACAGCATCGTCGAGATCAGTGACATCGAATCTTCGAAACCCGACCTTCCAATTTTCTCTAGGTGTGGCGCGTATATTGCACGCGCTGCCACAGATAGTGGTGGCCTCTTGCCAGTGATTCATCTAAGTTTTTAGTTGCTTTCCTATGTTCTCGCTTTTCCTAACTAAGGATCGAGTGAAAATAGATGTGATAGTTTCTTCCAGCCAGTCCAGACCAACACGTTGCAGCACACCCCTTTATACTGCGGCTTTTAGCTATAGTTTTATAGTCTGTTCATCAAACTATTTTAAAACTATCTCCAAGCGATCCCTTTATGAGAATTGGGTGGAAGCCAATCTTTTGGCTCGGTTCATCCTTTTTGTTTTTTGACTTTTATGTTGTACTATGTGTTGGTTTTAGGAAGACTGTAAGGAGCTCTCACCTTACTAAACTTGTATCTTGTATCTGTTAGTTTATTTATAAATATTTTATTTACCGAGAGAAAAAAAAAAAAGGGTTCAAGAATCTTACAATAAATCAACAACTGTTTACATCACATATCCCATACTTATAACTTTTTATAAGATGTTGGATATTTTTCATAAAATATATAGATATTTTTTATAAGATGTGAAATGTAGAACGAAAAACAATAATTTTTGTGAAGAATTTTTGGTAAGTTAATACAATCAGATAAAGATAAGATTGTTCATTTGATTTGACCGCAGAAAAAAACAAAAAAAAAAAACATGAGAATATGCTGAATCACCTAACCTTGGTTGAATTCGCGATTTACAAGGCAGTCAAAGCCTCGTTTCTTCCCATAATTTATAGCTAGTTTATATATATAAATATATATATAGATATAAATATATATATATATATTCTTGTAAAATATTTAGCCTTAATTATCAAACGAATTTGGCCACGTTCTTAGAGTATTGGTGGTAATTTTTTCATTTTTTTTTTTTAGCTTTAAATTTAAAAAATATGCCTCTAAATTTATCTACATTAACTTATGTATCTTTAAATTTTTGCATAATTATGAAAAGTGATTCATTCTTTAAATATTATTTTATTTTATTTTTTTCTTTTATACACATTAAAATTAATTTTGTAAAATTTATATTAAAATAATTTTGATACATGAAATTTGTTTAAATTGATAATACAAAATGAATGCTAATTGTAAAATATATATAAAAAATAATTTTAGAAAATAAATAAAAAATAATAATATTTTATTATTATTTGTTTCAATATGTATAAACCAATATAAAGATTATTCTTCAAATATAAAATTATTTTTTAAAAGAGATAATTTTACATATAAAAATACATAAACTACTGCCAATGCTCTTAGGCATTAAGCATTAATTCTACTAATATTTGAATATTACTGTAATTTCACCCTCAGGCCTCAGCTAGCTGCTCTAGATCTACCGAAATGGAAGAGTCGCGTGGCCTGTGATTTATTGCCTGCCACTTTTGTGCATCATGCATGCACAGCACGTTGATTAACTTCGGAAGAGCTGCATTTACAGTACACCTACCCAGCAAACGCATATTTTTAATATAATAAACTCAAAACTATTGAAAGAGTAATAGCATATTTAATTAAAGAAAATGGTAATAATTAGAAAGAAAGACCTGTTTGTCCACAAAGCGTGCAGAGCCGGCGTACATGAGGAAGTGTTCAATTTGGGTAGTCATGTCATTCCGCACACGGCATATATAAGAAACTTTTTAAGTCCAAGCAATTGATTGATCCCGTCATTGACATTTTTTTTCAACTCACGTAAAATCCCAAGAGCCAAACACCCTCGTAAGAAAAGGTAACCAGCCCTTTGCTTTTTAGATATATCCCGCCTGGCCTGGCCTGATCTCACTGCTTATATTGCTTTGTGGTCTGTCACCATATCTGTCTTCATGTGTTTAATTTAACTCTGTATTCAGGAGTACTTAAAAACATTTTAAAAAAAATACACTAATAATTACTTTTTTAATTATTAAGAAAATAATTTTAAAAAATTAAATATATAAACGATAATTTTTTTTTTTTGAGAAAGTATAATAATATTATTCCTAAAAGATGGTTCTATTGTGATTTTGCCGAATTGACAAGAGTGAAAAGAAAATAAATGAAAAATAAAGTTGGGTTTGGATACACAGTTCAGATAAGATGAGATGAGATGTTTTGAATAGTAGTTGAATAAAATATTGTTAGAATATATTTTTTAGTATTATTTTTATTTTAAAATTTGAAAAAGTTAAATTATTTATTATATTTTTATATAAAAATTAAAAAAAATTATAATAATTAAGGTGAGATAAAATATAAATTTTGTATAAATAAAAAGAATCTAAAACAAGAGGTTCATGCACCGAAATATATGCCGCAAATGTGGCATGATAGGCAGAGAGAGAACCCAGAACGACAGAGCTTTAAAAAGTAAAAAAATTAAAGGTGGAACAAGGGACCCGTTGAGAGAGCTGTAGCCTGTGGGGGCCAAGCCAACCACAAATTATGAATGAATATACAAGCCCTTTTGTGTTTTTTTTTTTTTGTCTTTTCCTGGGGTTTTACTATACATTTCTTTTCTTTAGAATAAATAATAAGTGAAGACATGAAACCTATTAGCTATATATACTTTTAAAGTGAAGTGATGAATTAACAATAGATCATAATTATGACTGAATTGGTGTCTAAACTCTAAACCCTTTAGATTAGGGGTTGAATATATATATATATATACTACAAATAGTACTATCATCCGGGGATCGTCTTAATCTTTATGGGTGATCGCATCATTAATACTTGTTCCCATATCGATCGACATACTCATGTCTTTCTTAACCTTTTTATCTGCATTAATGGTCGATGACAACTTGCCTTCCTAATTTATGTATCATATTTCACACACACACACACACTCTCACATATATATATATATATATATATATTTATATCAGGCAACAGAGAACTCAAGAAGAGATGCATGCATGTAACCAAAAGATGGGCATGCAATCCCGCGAAGATTCATATTCTCAGTAATTTATATACGTCTGCACTTCGGAAAAATCAGTACTTACTTCTAAGGTAAGGTATTTTACTAGCTTAGTGTCACAGGGGTAGGGAATGGACCTGGCTCTTTTCTCGATCGGCTTCTATTATTTCTATCAAACTTTATGATGTGATGATGATGATCTTGAATGCATATAAAATACATGATGTATTCTGCAAGCAGTTTTGGTTTGTTCCCTTTCGTTTGTCAAATAATAGAGTGATGACGTCAAATTTTCCAGGCCAGTTGGTAACTCTTGGTGATCATGACATGAGTACTTGAAAGAAATATATTTGGAGGTATATATGTGCAAGCTGTATGAGACAGATACATCATACAGCTGTATGGGAAGCTTTGGTGCCACGAAAAGTATAGCTGCATATTGTGTTGAAAGTGTTTTCCACTTCATCATGATACATCACAATTTGTTTTAATTTTTTTCTTAAACTAATTGAATTCTTCTACTCATCATTTATATATCACATATTTAATAAAAAATAAAAAATAAATAAAATTTTAAAAAAATCTGAATGCAAGCTGATTTGAGAGAACGATCGCGTACCAACCTCCACCTGGATTATTAAAACGGTTCATTTTAATTAAATAAAAAGTATGACTTCTTGCGCAACTCATTTTTTTTTTCCATTAAAGAGGAAGACGAAGCTCCTGCCAAACTACAAATTTCTCCTACAAAATCTCCCCCATTAAAGTGGAAAAAGAAGCTTTGTAAGATCTTTCCTGCAAAAAAAAAAAGCCCAAATCTCTCTCTCTCTCTCTCTCTCTCTCTCTCTCTCTATGAAATGATTTGTATAAGTGTTGGTTCATTGGTTGTTTGATCTAGGTCTCCAGCGAAAACAAAATTAGATTCTAGAACCATGAATGCTTTTGTAAAAATATCATCTAAATATTAAATGTAAGCAACAAGATGCTCACACTTGTAGAAATTGTAGAAACTGAAATGATCTTTGCAGCAATAACTTACTAATCCTTGAAAGCGAACAAAACAAAACTTGAACCATATACCTGAGATTCTAAGTTGAGAATTTGTAAGATTAATTTACACCCCATTTTGATTTTTATTTCAAAGGGGGAGATTCAGCTCCAATCTTCACCTTCCCCAAGATTTACTAGATTTAATTTTTTTTTTTCAAAACCCATGTTCGTTTGCCTTTTTTGATTTTTTATTTCAAAATCGTAGATTTGACTTCACCAATTACCAGCAAAGCATAACCAGCCATGGAAGAATGAGAGGGGAGGGAGGGGGCAAGGGGAAGAGAACAGGGAAGATCCAGTTTATGGTTTTTTCTTCCGGTTTGCCAATGTAATAAAAGCGTGCGGTGTTCGTTATCATTCTTCCCAGCTCTTTCTTTCCGATACCAAGCTTCTTCTTCTTCTTTTGAGTCTTGAATTGTTGACTGTGTTTGAGAAGAAAGATTTGATAAAGAATTAACTTCTATCATCTTTTTTTGTTTTTAAATAAAAATAACATGTGACATGGTATTAAAATAATAATTAGTACGTGGTAAGCGTATTTAGAAGAACTGTAAAATTTTTCTTGTTGAAATGACATGCCTAGATTCTTAAAGAAAAGGGCAGTGCTACAGCCCCCGCTGGGGCTCCCGCTGGGAGCTCCCGCTGGGGTGTAGTGTTTTTTTTTTTATGTGTTTTTTTAAAAATTATTTTTTATATAGATTTTTTAATATTTTTTAATATTTTTAAAAAATAAAATAAATTTAGAATATCATTAAAAAATATTTTCTTAATCAGAAAGTAAAAAAAAAATTATTAAAAAAAATTTCCTTAATCACGAAGTAAAATAAAAAATATTTTTTAATAATTTTTTTTTTACTTTCTGATTAAGAAAGTGTTTTTTAATGATGTTCTAAATTCTCAGTGGGGCTCCAACTTTTTCCTCTTAAATTTAAAATATCATTATAAAAAAATTATTAAAAAATAATTCCTTAATCACGAAGTAAAATAAAAAATATTTTTTAATAATTTTTTTTTTACTTTCTGATTAAGAAAGTGTTTTTTAATGATGTTCTAAATTCTCAGTGGGGCTCCAACTTTTTCCTCTTAAATTTAAAATATCATTATAAAAAAATTATTAAAAAATAATTCCTTAATCACGAAGTAAAATAAAAAATTATAATTTTTTAGTTTACTTCATAATTAAGAAAGTATTTTTTAATAATATTATATTTTTTATTTTATTTTTAAAAATTTTTAAAATCATTAAAAACATCTATATAAAAAAAAAATTAAAAAAACACATATAAAAACACACTAGAGCCCCAGCGGGAGCTCCGAGCGGGAGCCCCCAGCGGGGGCTCTAGCATTTTCCTAAAGAAAAAATGGTGCCTGAAGTAGGTCTTAGCTAGGTGGCCTGCCATGAATTGACATTGATCGTAGCTAGCTTGAATAATTTAATTTGAAAATTATCGATGGCAGTACTCAGTGCTAGAGATGGGAATAATGCTGATCGTCTGTTGCTGAAAGCATTCAGAGAGCAAACGAACGTTCGGCTAAAGACGCTGTGGTTGTTACAGGGCCTTCATTTATTTTTGCATCTAAGATCGATTTTTGGGCTTGTAACTTGGGCCGTTGTGGATGTGCGTGGCCTAGTTTTTCTATGGTTGCCATCTTTCTGTATAGAGAGTGCATGGATCTGGAAACTTAGAGCATTGGCAGCGGACTTGCTAAAATGAAGAAAGATCTAAAGTTTGATGAATTTGAGATTTAAAACGTTGGCATTGGATTGGCTAAAGGTAAGAACTTAAGTTTTGACCTACAGTAAATTTATTTTCATCTTCAAATATGAAGATTCACTGTATAAAGTCTATCCGATTATTTTATTACACAGATCACTTCTTCCAACTGATCTCTCCCCTTTCGCCCGCAATTCTGTTTCTTTCCCCAGACCTCTCTCTCCTTTCTTTCTTCCCTTTCTTCCTCTCGGTCCCTTTCTCCCATTCTTTTCACCCACGAATCTGAAAAAAATTTCATTTCTCCCTTTCAATTTCTTCTCTCCATTTCTCTCTTTCCTTTCTCTTTCTCACTTCCCTCTACAGCCCGACACTCCCACTCTCCCCTTCTCTGCATTTTTTATTTAGGTTTTGCAAAACCCAACCTCATAAACTCAACCTTCCCCATCTAAATCGCACTTGAGGAGCATGAGAAAATCTTAGGGGAATTAGGGTCTGGGAAGCAAAGGAATGGGAGCTGGTCTTCACAAGGTGGGGAGGATGGTCGGTAGCTCACGACGAAGATCTCGGCAAGTTCGATTCCAGACAGTCTTACCAGGGAGATCCTACTACTGAATATGAATTGCTCAATGAACTTGGTGGGTTTTCACAATTTTGATTTTCGATTATTTTGCACCTTCACTGCTTATTGGATGAGAATTTTTGCTTACCTTTTTTGTTTGTGATATTTTGCACCTTCACTGCTCATTTGATATTCTTTGGTAGCGTTTTTTGGATCTTTGTGTAGGCTTAGCTACGTATAGACGGATGTTCAATTTGTCGGTGGTTTGCTATTGCTTTCATTTCTTTTAAATGTTGTTTTTAATCATGCATTTCTGTTTCTAGACTAAATTTTAGGAAGTAAAGAAGAAAAATTCTTGAATCTAGACGAAAATGATGGGGATTTGGCTGTCCATGGAGAAAAATGAAATGAACCAAAGTGGAATAAAAATTAATAGTGAAATTCATTTTTGTGCTTTCACAGGGAGAATAAATTTTTCATACGTGTATGTTTCATCTAGGGTGCTACCTGTATTTATGATTTATACGTGTATGTTTCATGAAGAATAAAGGGAGAATAAATCTTTCTTCTCTGTCGTAGTTATTTATTGGCAATCAAACTGAAGCTTACTCCAACGATCTTTTTTCTCTCCAAAAAAATGTTTAAAAAAATCAGGTATGTGCTTCAAAAGGCTGAGGACCAAGATATCCTCGAGTGTGGAAAACAAGAAAGAGAATTGGAACCATTTCCAAGTCATAATTTTTTAGTCATTTGCATAATTTTTCAGGAGATATTCGACAAAACAAATTCAAATAAAATACTCATTCTTAATATATTGAGTCTAAGGGTGTGAAGGAGTCGAGTTCAAGTGAGTAATGGATAGTTAAGATTTGTTCATTTAACTTTTGTTTGAATACTGAGTGAATTACCTCCGCAAGTCATCAGTATGGATTTCCTCTCCTGTTTAATGAACTTGCTGTATCAAGCTCATAGGAATTAGTAGTTGTTTGTTATATTGGTTCTTATTTTACTCTTTTTTTTTTTATCAAACCATGTTTTGGTCCTTTTTTTTTTTTATCCTTGTTAATAAGTTTATTATTTGATCCTTGTTTTGGTTAGCTAGTGCTTCCTCTCTTGTTAACAACTTGTTAATTCATCTTGGTTTCCTTTCTTGGTTTAGGTTGTCTAGAGATCACGTTTTCTTCTTAGGATTTGAAGGAGCTTTTATTTAAATTTCTATATAATATCACAACATTTTCTCCAAATTTGTGTCTGACAGTTTGCAAATATTTACATGTTCTTTTCCTACAATGACTATGGTTATTTTAATTAATATATTGCTAGTATAATTGTAAAATATGAAAAAAAAAATTTTTAAAATTATTATTAAAAAAATAATATTATATTATTATTTTGATGAATCTAATGGCTAATCCAATGTGGGATTATAGATAGGAGGTTTTACATTTATGGAAAATATGTACTTTTCATCAAATTTTAAAGATAAATTTGATGAATCCAATACCAGTGCTCTTAGTATCCCATTAACCCGATGGGCCTCTATTGCAATCAGGTAATAACTGCGAAATTTCTCCTATTTTACGTTTTTTTATTTTTTTGCCAAAAGGAGGACGGCACTTTCGACATTTTATTAAAAAATCTTTACTTGTGGCAGAGAGAAACCATGGTTACAAAAAACAAACCAACACAATTATTAACCCAAAAAAACACTTACCCAAAACAGAGAACTATACAATTACCAACTATGTCTAACATACGCCATGCCCATTTTATCCAATTTATACAGCCCTCTAATCAATCGAGAAAAATGTCAACAATCAGTGAACAAGTTATTCTCTCCCAACACACCACCTTTTGCCAATGCATCCTCTACTTGATTCCCTTCTCAAAATATATGAGAAATAGAGATCAAAATCCGCCAATAGCCCCATTAACTCATCCCAATAGTCTCAAAGATACCCAATTGTACATTGCCGAGACAGTATCCACGAGACAACCAACAATGAATCACACTCTATGTCTATACACATACACTCCTGACGGCAAATTTTGATTTCTTCTATAACTGAAGCTCAGCCTCATTATTAGAACAAGTACCAAAAAAATTTTGAAAAGTCAAAAATCAGATTACCTCTATAATCATGAAGCAGCCCACCCCTCCCAGCAGGACCGGGATTCTCAAAGCTACTACCATTCAGATTTAATTTCCAATGGCAAGGTCTCAGTTTAACCCATCTCAACACATTCACCTTCACTTTAGACTTCTCCACTATCGGCACGTTTAAGTTCATCAGTATGCGTTCATCAGCAACCGACAACCGCTGCACTTTGACTAACCGAGATGCCATGATTTGAACCCATTATTTAATAGAGCTCCACGCTTCCAGTATTGACTTAGCTCTCCCTTCCATTCTCGCCGTGCACCTTCTACTCCACAAACGCCACACCACAACACTAGGAAGTAAGCCCAACAGCATACCCACTTGTGATTGCCGAGATGCACGATTAAACCATACTTGTACCCTTTCCTTCCAACTCTGTTGCCGAACAAATGGAATTCCACATTATGCCGACGCCTTCTTCCATACAGCCATTGCAAACTCACCCTTGCCAAGAACATGTTCCAAAGTCTCTCTCCCCGCCGGCTCAAACAATAATTACAGCAAGAAGCTAAAGGAATCCCAGGATTCCGAATCTGTTCATCAACACTTAGACAGCTAAAAGCTGCCTTCCACATACAAAGAGATAACTTTTTCGGTAAGAAATTGTGCCACACCCATCTCGCCCATTCAAACTTTTGCATCTTAACTCTAATTACCTCCCACACCGACTTAGTAGAGAAACATCCACTCTTCTCATGTAACCATAACAAAGTATCTTTTTTATTTTTCAAAGTACCAACCGACTCCACAAGCTCTATAGCCTTCTGACTTCCAATCAAACCCTGAAGATGCTGCAAATCCCAACTCTCGTGCACAACCAAGTCTTGAACCTGAATATCGGGTTCCACGATCTCACTAGCTTCCTGGAATAACGACCCAGGTCCCAGGAAATTATCATACCACAAAGAAACTTTCCCCTCTCCCACCTTCCATTTAGTATTATCCAACAACAATGGCATCACCTCCATTATTTTCTTCCAGAACAGGGAGCCTGAACTACTCACACCAGTAAGCACTATATGCCCATGCTTAACATACTTTGCCCGAAAAAAAACTCGCCCATAGAGAATTTTTAGTCAATAAATTCCAATCAAATTTAAGGAAAAGAGATTTTTGAACCTCAACTAGATCCCTCACACCAATACCTTCCTCCTCCACCGGCACACATAACTTCTTCCATGCCCTCCTATTTTACGCATTTATAAATTATAATACCGTTCATATCAAGCAATTGAAGCAAGTGGGGTTTTTAAATAAGGAAAATGCTACTCAGCTCCTTCAAGTGTATCGCTTAGAGTTACCGCCAGTGTAATTTGTTTTTTTATGTTTAAATAAGTTACTACTAGTGTATTTATTTGTGTGTGTTTTGCTTTAACATTTAAAAAACAAAAACAACACAAAAGCAAAACAAAAACCAAAATGCACTAGGGGTATACTTGAGGAGGCTAAATGAGGAGGTTGAGTAACACCACCCTTTAAACAACGATTCTTTGTTTGTGTTTAATTAGTATAATTAAGATATTATGAAGTAGATTTAATGTATCGTAGCAAACCACGCTAGTTTGCAAATTTACTTTTGCGGAATTTTTTTACAACTAAAGCATTTATCTTTAGTTAAATGATGATTCTTTCGTAGGAGACATTATGATTGATGAGGCTACTTAACACAAAAAATAGTGATTCAAGAGCTGAGTACAACCCCAAAAGCGAGTTGAAACCTTATGAACATGGCCCCCATGGCTGTAAAGCAATTTCTTGACTAGTGGTCCTTTCCAGCAAATTAAGTTGCTTTGTTCAAACGGAATGAATGCACTTTCAATATCAAAAGCATTGATAAATGCTCCACTTATAAGCACAGCCAGCAGGCAGTCCCATGAAAGTGCTTGCTTCCCGTTGATTGTGCACCATTCGAGTTTTAATCAACAACAATGATTATGCAAGCATGAGGTTTCAAAAGTCAAATAACTGATTACGCTGTATGTGGGGGGTTTCTTCTGCCTTTTACCAGCAGTTCCAATTTGGATGAGATTATAGTGATTTCTAGGCCATCTGAAAGTTCATTCCTCTGAACGTGGCAACGCATTTGCAACCCATAAAAGCAGCAAAACACTCGAAACGCTACGCACAAACAATTAGTTTGGTCATCTTCTGCACCTGCAAGTAACCCCTCATGATTTTTGTACTACTGGATTATCATTGTCATGATGTGTTCTTGTTGTTAAAGCTATTTGCTTACATGCCGGATACCATGAATTTAAAAACTACATTTACGGAAAGCAGCATCATCCCCTTTACTTCAGCGATCTCTGTAAAAATTATCTGACCAGAGGAAAGTGGATCTTACCATTATCTTGGTCTTTTCTCAAAACACAGCATTTTTACATTCATTCTCCATTCTTAATCTTACAACAAAGATAAACCTCTACTGTGCATTACAAAGTACAAACCAACCCCACCAGTTTTCTGAAACTGAAAACCATTTAAAAAAAGGGAAAAAAAAAACTTACTCATGATAACACAGAGATAACTTAAAAAGTAATTCTATAACAAGAAAGGTGAGCAAAATTCCTAAACCCAAAACCCTCAATAGTCAACACTCTCTAGAGAGGTTGCTGCATGGTCACAACCAAGGGGCTAGTGACATTGTGCTTCCCATCAGACCATACGATAGAGCCAGTCCGCATTCTAGAGCTACCAGGGGAGAGCTTAATTGCCCTGGTTTGCACCCTCACAAGGAAGTTCAGCCTCTGACCCAACCTCCTAAACACCAGCTTCTCCGGCCTAACCGTCACCACCATTCCACTCGGCGGCTTAGCCGTAACTTGGTAGACAGAATTCGGGTCTCCAACATTGGTCGCCGTTCGAATAAAATGCGTAGACATCTTACGCTTTCCATATTGTTGAAACACTGCAGTCAACGAGGGGTAATTCAAATTCCCAACATGGCCAGCCCGTTTTGCCCCGCTGCAATCCGCAGTCTTCCTAGTAATCATTTGGATGTTCTGAGTAGTATAATTGGAATTGCATAGGAAATCCACATAATCATAGGAACTAATATCGTAGACGAGACCAGGATCCATAGCCTTCTGGGGGTGGACATGGCCAGCCCCGAAATCTAATACTGTCGAAACATTTCCAGTGGACTCGTCCAACATGTTTCCTCCACCCCTATTATCCACAGTATAAGCGGTTGTCATTAGTGCAGACCTTATGGCCGCTGGACTCCATTCGGGGTGCGCTGCTTTCAACAATGCAGCCAAACCGGAAACATGAGGACAAGCCATTGATGTGCCAGACAGTATATTGAACTCGGTTCTACGCTTATCCGAAGGTATTCCGGTCGGCCCGATTCTGTCGGGCCAAGCTGCGAGAATGTTTAATCCGGGCGCAATCACATCGGGCTTCAATATTTCCGGGGTCACCGGATTAGGACCACGAGCCGAAAACGATGCCACCACTGGAGCTGGCCTCACTCCGACCCTTGTCCCCTTGAAGAGAATGGTAGCCACCGGTGTCGACTTCGAAGCTGCAGAGATATATTTCCTGATCTCGTCACCGGACGAAGCGCCTACAGCTGTGGCGGGCAACACGTGACAATCGGCCACCAATCCTTCGCCATCAAAAACCCCATTAGCTAAGATCATTCCAACCCCTGCAGCTTTCCTCACAACCTCACCTTTGGCAGCTCTCGAGTTGATACCTCTGTCGCACAACACGATCTTGCCTTTCACGAAATTGGGGTCCAGGGAACCTTCTAAACATAGCGAGGACGAATACCCATCAACAGCACCACCCTCAGTGTTACCACCGTATACTAATGGGTACATCTGACCCGGAGTTAAAGCCGGTCCGCCGTAAACACTTACACCAGGTATGATTTTTCCATTCCCCAGCTTGACATCGGCGGGAAAATCCCTGTCAATGGTGCCGGCACCTACCGTAGTCACCCAGGGAGCAATATTCGTGACAGAGAGCGCGCCCGGACCACCGTTTCCAGCTGAGGCGGAGACGAAGACCCCGGAATCGGAGGCTCTGAAAGCGGCAATGGCGATGGCGTCGAGGTAATATGGTACGACGACGCCGCCTACGCTCAGGGAGATGACGTCGACTCCGTCAGCCACTGCGGTGTCGAATGCTGCGAGGATGTCGGCGTCGTAGCAGCCCGAGTTCCAGCAGACCTTGTAGGCGGCCAGGCGAGCTTTGGGAGCCATGCCGGCGGCAACTCCGCGCGCATAACCAAGGGTAGAGGCCGGGAAGACGTAGCGGCCGGCAGCAATTGAGGCGGTATGAGTGCCGTGGCCGTCCGAGTCCCTGGGGGAGCGAAACTCGTTGGTCTCGTTCATTTTGCCGTTGGTGGACTCGTAGCCAGAGCAGAAGTATTTAGCGCCGATGAGCTTGCGGTTGCAGGAGGAGGAAGGGAAGTCATTGGAGGCGATGCATCGGCCTTTCCACTTGGAGGGTACAGGGCCAAGATCTCGGTCATCGAAGCTCTTACGCTCGGGCCAGATGCCGGTATCGATTACTCCAATGACGAGGTCGGACCCAAAGTCCGATTCTTTGAGGAGACCAGCACTGTCGGTGGTCTTGAGGCCCAAGAACTGGGGGGAGCGCGTCGTTTGCACATGGCGGACTTGCTCGGGGATGAGGGAAATAACGTGCGGGAAGGACTCAAGAGTTTTGGCTTCGGAGGGGGACAACTTGGCAGAGAAGCCATGGAATATGTTGGAGTAAGTGTGGATGAGACGGCTGGTGGTTTGTGCTGGTGGTTCCGTCCTCGTTTTCCTTAATGCAGAGAGTGAAGACTCGTACCAGAGCTCGTGGGTAGGGAAAATGGAAGGCTTGGCATCTGGTTGGACTTCGACTATGTAAGTAGTCTTCTTCTGGTCATCTTTAATAGTGGGAAAAGAGGAAGAAGATGAGGAGGAAGTGGAGATGGGTGAGAGAAGAAAGAGTAGGAAGAGGGTGAGAGAGGGAGCCATTGGAGGGAAGAGCGAGATGGCTCTGGAAACGCAAATGCTGGTGCTGTGCCTGCTCTGCGGTGTCACTGAACAAACTATTAAAAAAGAAAAGAGACAGAGGCAGTGTCACTGTTCTGTGCTTGTTAGTGGAGTCTAGATGGTTTACTGTTTATCGAGAAAAAAACATAGGGAAGTATTACTGTGCCCTTCAGGTTTGACTATTGTGTGCTATTAGTGCAAATTCTCTTCTTTTTTTTTTTTAATATTTTTTTAAAAATTAATATAATAATAATTACTTATTTAATCATTAAATAAAAAAATAAACTTATGCAATAATTTTTTATACAAGTAATGCAGGATATAATATTAATTAATTTTCTTATCTCAATTTTTTTTTAAGTAGATGTTATCTGCGTGGCACTTTAAGATAATAATAAAATAAATTTTTAATTTTTATTAAGAAAAATATTTTTTATTATACCATAATATAATACGAAGTATGTATGTAGATTCTACAATAATTGTGTAAATTATAACTTTGAACGATGTTTTTTATGGGAATCTCATGACTAAAATGGATATCATATAATAATAATAATATAGGGGTGTGATGGGCAGAGCTTTGTCATGGATTTGAAAGGGATCTATGTTGTTTTGACTGGTATTAATGATAGGAACGATTGGGATATAAATTTGATCAAAATTTTATTTTTTTTATTTGGTTATGCTTAGAATTTTGCTTTATTTTTAATTAGATGGAAATAATTAGGGAAACTAAACAACTGCTGCACGTTGCTAATAACTTTGTCAAGTCTCACTAATCATGTAATGCACCAAATATAATGATGTCATGAACATTTAATAACGTTGCTAATAACTTTGCTAAGTCTCACTAATGACTAGCTACATTATCCCTATTCCCTCGTGACTAGATAAAAAGAAAATGTTGTCCTGAACTCATCTTCAAGGGTGATTGTTTGTGATAAAAAATATATATATATATATCTTAGGCCTCAAAATAAGTTGAAAATTTGGTATTTTGTTGCGGTTTAAAGATCTTTTTCATACTTAATGAACATTAAATGATTTTCAATCAACTCTCGATAATAATAATAAATACTGTAAGACATATTTCATGTTTTTAAGTCGCTTTAAATGTTATAATGGAACGGAAGTTTTGGAGGTAATGTGATGATTTTTTTTTTTTTAAATCCTTGATTTTGACATATTACCTCCCCGATAAATACTTGGTTTGACCTATTACTCATGTGAGTAAGAAAAAATAAATAAAGAAGATAATTAAGATATTAGTAATTTTACATATAATTGTGAAGTGCATAAAAATCGCGTAATCATTTTAAAAAAAGTAGGATTAACTATTAAAAAATTAATTTTTTTCATATAAGTCACATGTTTTATTCTCCTTTTGTCGTTCATATTGGGAAGAAAAAATTGTTTCTAATGTGTATATGTAGTCTAGTTAAGGCCCAATTTGAATACAAAAATCTTCCGACTCATCTAATCTAATTATTATAATATTTTTAAATTTTCATATAAAATATAATAAATAATTTATTTTTTTAATTTTAAAATAATAATAATATTAAAAAATAATATTATAATACTATTTTATTCTAATAATATTTTATTCAACTTTTAACTTTCATCTCACTTCAATATTTAAACCCCTCCATAACTTGCGCTTGGAACAATCTTGGATTGGGAGCAAAAACAAAATGGAAACCCTTAAAAATTTTATTTAAAAATTTTATATTTTAAAATATAATAAGATGGCATTAAAAAAACACATAAAAAAAAAGAAAAAAAAAAAGAAACAAAAGTTATAGGAATATAATCTATTTTAAGAATTAATCTTTGCATCAACCTATACACTACATATCATAATTTTTTTTATTTTTTTTATTTGTTTCTTTTATTAAATGTGTATTATATGGATGATGAATAAAAAAATATAAATGTTTCAAGAAGAGTAGAATAAAAAAAATTTAAAAAAAAATAAAAAATATATTAATGTGTGGTGTATAAACTTATGCATAGAAATACTTCTATTTTAATGATAAAAGAAAGAATCTTGTACTCAAAATTGGTGTGACGTGTGGTCTCACGGGCTCTTGAGTATTGAGTTGGCAAACGCGTTTCTTCCCAACTTTACTTTGTTTTTGTTTTTACTTTTTTACGATAGAGACGCATGACATTATTTGTCTTGCTTAATCTCTTCATTCCACATTTTTTTAAATAATTAATAAGAAAAATAGTAAACTTATTATATAATTATTTTACAACTCTGCTTGAAATGAAAGATAATTATGTAAAATTAAAATTATTATTTAATAAAATGATACAATTATATTGATTTATTTAAAATAAGTTATAAAATAATTTTAAAAATATTGTAATTATATGTAACGCTCGTTCTTGTAGTGAAACTTTAATAAATAGTTTTAAAAAATGAGATGATAATTACTAAATTTTTTTAAACTTTTTCTTTTTCTTCACAGGATATAAAAGATTCTATATTTAAAATTAAAACTTGTTCTATAATTAAAAGAGAGTTTACAGTGAAAATCATTAAATTAAATTAAAAATTCCTTTTACAAAAAATTACTTTCACATATTACATAAAAATATACCTAGACTTTTGTCACTCTTCCATTGGGCCATGTCTTTCATGACGCTCCGTCCTCATTTTGTTCCTGAAAGGGAGATGAACATTCATTTCAAATAATCTAGATAAGTAGAGTTTTTAACATAAAAATAAAATAATAAATATTAAATGATACTTTTCAGAAACTAAAATCGTTTAAATAAAATAATTTTCTAAAACTATATTTTTTTTGAGACTCCAAAAATATAAAGAGACTTCTTTTAAAAATTAGGCTTGATTCAATAATATTAAAAACACTCCATTTAAAATAATGTTGGACTTTTTAAAATATTTCGTGGATTTTAAATACTCAATTTGCTTTAAAAATCATCTGCTAAATTTAAAACACAAGTTTAAGATTTAAAATGCAAAAACAAGTCTCATGACACGTTGTATTATTACCCAATTAACAAACCTCGTCAAATCTTATTAGGTGAACCCAAGGAAATCTGTTTAGAATGTTTAGAATTCTTAATTTATATTATAGGAATTTATTAAGAATAAACTGGGCACTTGAACTCCATTTTATAAAAGATATAGGAATTGCTTATCTTTATTTGATATTTACCTTCTAATTGATAAGACTATGCTATATGTAACTTGTTTTTTGTTATTGTTCCGACAGTGGTCCTAAGTCATATTTGTATAATCATAGTACATGAAATTTGATTTTTTATTAGGAAATTAATTTATATTTTAAACACAAACTCTTCTCTTATAGCCTTTTGAATTCAAAATTCACATCAACTTATCTGATCATTACAGTTTTTTTAAATTTTCACACAAAATATAATACATAATTCAATTTTTTCAAATCTTAAAATAATAATAATATTACAAAATAATATTCTATTCTACTATTTATAAACCATCTTAACTCATTTCTAAATCTAAACGAAGATATTTTTCTCCCTTCCCTAAAAAAACACAACCAAGCAATCTCCCGCAATACTTCTCCGCCCGAGCCCTGCCTCGCCTTCCCTCCCTTAAGCCTATTGTTTTAATAGTCACCAAATCGTCTCAAAGGTTGTCAATCTTCAAAATCCAAGTAGAAATGTTATCGAAAGACTTGCGTGTAAACAGCACTTCCTAAACAATTCAACAATTCACACGCTATTCCTTATTCTGGCCACTATAAACTACACGATTACGTGGGGGAATTGGTGTTGACAATCGCAGTAACTTTCTGTAATTTTTTTTGTTTTTTTTTGTTTTTTTTAATTTTCAAACCAGAAATTTGATGGTATGTGGCTATATGGTGTCAGCAGAAATTGCATGCAAGATGCCAAAATGTGGACAGGCTTTGCCGGGAAAGCCCAGATGTGTGGCCCACTTACTCCAACACGGTCACCACCACCAGTTCCATCTCTATAAAAGCTTTGATGTGGTAATTCAAAGTCGTCTGTATCAGTAATCTGTCAATTTTATTAGATTTCTGGACATTACAGCGACAACAAATAAATCCTACTTTTTGTCAAAGAAAGGCAGTATGTGTATATCTCGTTACAATCAATCATATTTATTGACTTATTGGATGTCACCACCTATTAATTTCATAAGCAAGATGACACTATTAATTTTATTTTTTTATTGGATGTCACCGCCTATTTTTTCTTAAGATTTATTTAATGATTAAGGATATTTAAAAAATGTTTAAAAAAAAAGCAATTTTCGTCGGTGTGCATATTTGAAGTGTATATTTAATATTACATCAAATCACGTCAATTTATTAATTTATTTTTATGTCTAAAACATTTCTTTAAAATTTGGATGCATTCCTGCTAATACAAATAGCAAAAGCATGATGTGCATCTTTGCTTGCTTTCCAAATGTTCACATGTGGGGGATTCGTGCAGAGACATGAGACATGGACGGTTATATTGAGAGACAAAAGTGGGGCGGTTGTATTAACAAAATAAATAAAAGACACGGCTTTTAATGTACCAAACCCAACGTAAAACAAGTGAGGGACATTCTCATATTCTATGCAGTTATATCGCTATGTTTCAATCACAAAACAAAGGGGGTCCTCGTGCTGCCTTTTGCCTCTCCCATTTCATATATTAAGAAATATGTATAATATAAATGTGGAATCATCTGCACTATTTTATGGTAGTAAGTCTCGTTCACTTTATTTAAAAAAATTTAAAATTTACATTAAAAAATTACTTTGGATGCTTATTCTCATTTGTTTCTCTTTTTGTCTTTTTTTTCATCTCTATAAAAAGTGAAGGAAATTTAGAGTTAGATCTCGTTTGGTTTTATAGATGAGATGAGATGAAAAATCTGTAAATAAAAGTGAAAAAAAATTCTAATTTTAAATTTAAATTTGTCTTCCATTAATCCATTTCATGGTATTTTACCGAAATCAATGTGAAAAGTGTATAATCTTGCAAGCTCGATCGAGAACAAGCGAAACTCCGTGCAATTCCTTTTATTCGAGTCATTCCAAAAATAATGAAAAATTAAAATATGTAAATTCATGGAGAAAATCTTTGTTAAAACTTTCAACCTTCGAGTACAGTAGGTTATAACAGAAAAATATAATAAAATATTGGGATAAAAATTCATTTTAACACCAAATTATTGATAATTGAGCTATTCACTATTGTTATTTTTTTTTTTTTGGCGTTTACCCCAATGATTATACTATTTTAAAATTAAAAAAATAAAAATTTGACACGGATATATATATATATATATATATACACACACACACACGGCCCTTTACTCTTTGGACGTATTCCCGTATAGCATATGAACCCAACTCTTAACTTATTTGGTTGTAAGACCCAACTCAATTTATTTGGTTGCTAGATTCAACTCAATTCATCTTAAATTAATTGTTGATAGGATTTATTACTTTTTCAATTTTTCATAAAAATATTAAATTGTAATATTTCACTTAGTTATGAGTAGTGAAAGAGTGGTAATAACATATGCAAATTTTATCATCTCAGTCACTCTTACTGATATAGTTTTAAGTGTAGTAAACATATAAAATTACAAAATTTAAGAAGTACTAAGAAATGAAAAGGGAAAATGAGGTTATGGGCATGGATTACGTACAAAGTTGGATGAACAGAACCACTTGAGATAGCTAGGTGTGCATGTGATTTATTTGGATATATGAAAGTCAGAGAAATTCTATTTGCAGTCCTAAGTGGAGGACTGTGTGTGCAGTCCTATTAATAACTGAGAATAAAAAGAAAAAAAGAACTATTTTAAAATGATAGTATTTTAATTTTATTTTATTTTTTAAAACATAATTATATGAACTTACATGAACAGTCTCTATTTAGAGACTCTACGATAGACTAACACATGAAGTCATGACTCTCAACCATGCTAGAACCACTCAGAGGTGGATGCTGATTGCTGCTAGTCCTATTGCGCATGGTTAGGACAGTTGTCGACCATTTTAAATCATCATTTGAGATTTTGGGAGGAAACACAAATGGAGAGTGGGCCACGCTATCAGAAGAAACAACATGCACTAGTATTTCATCTTTACTTTGAATTCTGATGATGATGACATCCTGGTAATCATCATGTGTCGGTCTTATTTAGTTTCACATGATCATGATCTTCAGGATCTCAACCGTAACAAAGGAATGGGTAGGGACCTTTAGAGAGGGACAAAGTTGCATTTGTGATGTTCTTCTACCTAGCTTTGAATTTTTGAAAATGGACCCTTCCATGATCACCATGCATGCTAGCTACTTAATTCCCTCCTTCCCTCCCTTCGCCACTATTTAAAAACAGTGTGTAAAGTAGCCCTAAGTCTAACCCTGTTTGTAGTGAAAAAGTTCAACCAAGGAAGAGTCCAAAATTAGATTGCTAAAAGGGAAGGGAAAAATCCTAAAGCAAACAGGCAAACAGATAAAGCAAAATGTATATTGTATGGAACGTGAGGCATGGCATGCAGAGAAGGAAAGATATTATAAAAAGGGATAGAGATGATGGAGATGGTAAACACTAGATGAATTTGAGGTCTCGTTTGGATTCAGAAGATGTCTTATTTTGTCTCATTATTATAATTTTTTTAAATTTTGATACAAAATATAATAAACAATTTAACTTTTTCAAATCTCAATTCAACTTTTTCAAATTTTAAAATAATAATAATATTAAAAAATAATATTTTAATAATATTTTTCAACTTTTATTTTTTACCATTCCTATCTCATATCCGAATTCAAAACAACCCTAGTCTAACTATAAAGAGGGAGATGTAGGGTCCTGTTAGCTGTGTTTTCCAATCAAAAAAGCAATAGTTTTCTTCAAAGTTAAACTAACAGCGTGATTAAAAAAGAGAGAATATATCGAAAGCAAAAGCCGGTACTCAATATCTGAAGGAAACCCTTCTCTTTTCTTTTCTTTCCCACGTTCTAATCTCCATTAATTAAGCTTCCGAAAGGATTACTGTTTAGAATTGATTTAAAGATCACGTTCATGAAAGAAGGTTCTTGCATCTTCTGTCTTCATGATGATCATGCTCTTGAATTATTGTCAACTAAACGTCTTACTTTTGCCAAACACAAGGTTTTCTGAAGTGATGGCAATTAAGTGACATCTGAAAGTAACATAACTACTTTTTTTTTTTTCAAAAAAACCAAAAGATTATCAACGGGAAAATAGTAGAAGGGTACTTAATGATCATGAACTTTGTCAAATCATAATATAGATTATACAATTAGAGCAAGTGCATTATTATATTCGCTAATTATTGTAGTGCTCCAGTTCATTAGCGCACAGTCGCCAGAAAAACTGATGCTGTGAGGGAACCATATGGGCCCAGAATTAAATAAATTTTTAAGCAGACAAACAATGAATGTGGTCAATGGTGAATTCAATTCGGAGTTATTGCAAAGATCGAGCATTTGTACTGTCCCAGCTGAGTAAATGTCCAAAGCAACTCCTCAAGGGAATTGCATAAATTGTGTACTCTAGATTTCTTGCAGGCGGAGTCGTATCTGAAGTGCACCACATATTCATATTCATATTCTTTACAACAATTTTCTTGCCCTAGTGCCAGCTTTTTAGAAAGAGAAAGCCCCTTAACTGCTGAACCAAGAAAGGGATCGAGCTGCAGCTCCATCTTCTGGGCATTTGGACATATGTATATATATATATATATATGTTGCTATTTAATAGAACAGAGTAAACAGAGAGATAGAGTCTGAAAGTTTTTGATTTTCTTCATTGAAAATGTTTGATACAGACTGTTATTTATACACATAAGATGGAATATTCTTTGTTACAGATTTTATCACTACAAATAGAAACATTACACATGTATAAGAGAAAATTATTTTTGAACATTCTGGCTTGGTACGTCTTCAGCCTTTCCTGATGTGGTGTCCTTTGAGAGCTGATCTTGAGTGGTAATGGTATTGCTTATACACCCCTGCGAGCCAAGCATGTCTGGAAGAACAGTGAGGCTCGATCTAAGTGTTGAAAATCTGGAGGTAGATAAGGGTTTTGTAAATATATCCGCAAGCTGATCCTTGCTTGAAAGAAATGAAACTTGAAGTACTTTTGCTTGAATTCGATCCCGTACAAAATGATAGTCAATATCAACATGTTTTGTACGAGAATGCATCACAAGATTCATGGACAGGTAAGTAGCCCCCAAATTATCATAGTAAAGAATAGGGGGTTTTGGTAAGAAAATTTCCAATTCAGACAATAGCGATTGTAGCCACAACAACTCACAAGTGGCACGTGCAAAGGCCTTATATTCGGTCTCTGTACTTGTTTAGCTATAGTAGACTGTTTCTTTGAGCTCCACGAGACCAAATTTTTCTCATAAAAAACACAATAACCACCAATCAATTTCCTGTCATCAAGGCATCCTGCCCAGTCCGCATCAATGTATGCAGCCAGAAATGGAGTTGAAGGTGGTTGGAGAAATAAACCATAATGCAATGTATGCTTTAAATAGCGTAAAATCCTCTTAACACTCTGCCAATGAGATAAGCAGGGAGAATGCATGAACTAACAAACACGGTTGATAGAGAAAGCAAGATCAGGCCTAGTGAAGAGTAAGTACTCTAAGCTACCCACTACACTACGATATAATGTAGGATCTTCTACAGAGATGGAATCAAACGCAGACAACTTAGTGGAAGGAGACATAGGGCTGCTAACTGGCTTACAGTTCAATATATTCATCTTCTTGACTAAATAAAAAATATACTTCATTTGAGAAATCACGAGTCAAGTAGCATCACGTCGACATTCAAGACCCAAGAAATAATGTAAATTGCCCAGACCCTTAAGAGGAAAATCGGTGCTTAACACATAAATAAGATGAGCTAAAACACTCGGATTGGAGCCAGCAAGCACAATATCATCTACATAGACTAAAAAATACACAACCACGGATTGATGTCTATAAATGAATAGGAAGGTGTCTAATTTTGAAAATACAAATCCCAACTCAAGTAACTGTGAGCTGAGCCTTGCATACCAGGCATGTGGAGCATGTTTAAGGCCATATAAAGTTCGATTGGTTTTGTAGACATATTGGAAAAATTGAGAGTGTATAAACCTAGGAGGCTGAGTCATAAAAACATGTTCATCAAGAATCCCATGCAAAAATGCATTCTGAACATCTAACTGGGGAATCGGCCAACCAGAAGAGACTATAATGGAGAGAACTAACCTGATGCACGTGGGCTTGATCACAGGACTAAACATTTCATTGTAGTCCAAGCCTTCAAGTTGACTGTAGCCCTTAGCTACCAGTCTCCCCTTCCTCCGTTCGACAGAACCATTTGACAAGTACTTGGTTTTAAAAATCTATCGACAACCAACTATATTTTGATTAGAGGAAGGAGGAACCAACGACCAAGTGTTGGTGGACAAAAGAGCTTCAAATTCCAGTTGCATTGCATGCCTCCATTTAGGAAATTTAGAGGCTTGTGTAATTGAGGTGGGTTCCTCTGGAATGGCAATGGAAATGGCATGGGAGCGTGGTAAAGGCATGAAATGGTGCCGTCAATTCTCATTTTGGGACATGTTTTGTTGGCTTTGGCTCTGGTTTGCATGGGATGACCAGAGGTGGGAATAATTTTAGGGGGAGAAATCGCGATGGGAAAGAGGGATTCTGGAGATGATAAGTCTACTGGTGCCCTAGATGAGTTAGTGGATGGGCTTGATGGGAGAGAGGATTCGGGTAAGGCTAATGGAAGTTGGACTTGTGGGCTAAGAGAAGAAATTTGAGTTGGGGATGGAGGTATATTGGAGATGGGTGATGAAATGGGTCATGTGGAATGTTGGTTGTGAGAAGAGGAAGACCCATGAGTTTGAGAAGGAAAAAGGAACGGTAACTGCACGTGGGATGAGTTGGGCCGAGAAGCACATTCTGGAGATGTGTTTGACTTAGAAACAGAGAATGGAAAATTATTTTCATCAAACAATACATCTCTTGAAATGTACATTCTTGCAGTAGGAACAAGGAAGCACATATAGCCATGATGAGAAGAACTATATCCAAGAAATACACATGGGAGAGACCTGAAGCTCATTTTGTGATTATTATATGGCCTAAGGTTAGGCCAACATTGACAACGAAAAGTTTTTAAAAACAAATAATTTGGTTTTTGATTGAATAAAACTTCAAATGGGGATTTGTTATTTAAAGTAGGAGTAAGAAGTCGGTTAATTAAGAACACAGCAGTGAAAAATACATTAGACCAGTAAGAGTGAGCTAAAGATGAGTGAGCAAGTAATGCAAGACCCGTTTCCACAATATGTCTATGTTTTCTTTCTACCGACCCATTTTGAGAATAAGCATGAGGACAAGAGATGCGATGAAAGATGCCAAAAGAGTGTAACAAATTATTAAGAGTTCTAAATTCTCCACCCCAATCATATTGTAATGCACGAATTTTTGTATTAAAGAGAGTTTCTACATGAGGCTTGAAAGAGAGAAAAATTGTGACTACATTAGATTTACATCTTAATGGAAAGATCCTTGTAAACCTATTGTAGTCATCAACAAAGGAAAGATAGTATCTAAAACCACCTTGAGATAGCATCGGTGCAGGACCCAATACATGTGAAAACAGAAGGTGAAGAGGAGCAGGTGATCTATAGGAGGATCAGCCATATGGTAGTTGGTAGTGTTTGGCCTTGCAACACGAAGAGCATAAACCCGAGGAGGAAGATGACTTGATAGAGAGAGACACTTGTGAAATTATTTTGTGAATTAGTTGCATGGAAGGATGGCCTAGCCCAATTTGCCATTGGAAAGAAGAGACATGTTCACCAACATTAGCTTGAATAGATGGTGATGTTTATGGAAATACATACACACCATCTTTAGAAGGGCATTGAAGAAGAACTTTCTGGGTTCGGGAATCCTTCACATAAAAGAGTGAAATTCAACATACACACAATTATTTTCACAAAGTTTTTTGACTGAAATTAAATTCTTAGAAATTGAAAGAACATGATAGAGTTTTGAGAGAAGAAAATTGCCATGAGAGCAAGGAATGGTGGAGCTACTAACATGATGTATTGGAAGAGAGTTACCATCACCTACACAGACTTGTTCATCACCCTTGTACTCTGATGGATTAAGAGATATGTTAGAAAAGTCATGTGTGAAATGGTGTGTTGCAGTGGAATCAGGATGCCAGTTTGTGTCAGTGGGGTTTGAAGGTGATTGAGTGTAGTGAGGTTTGGAAGTGAAATGAGTCGAGAGGGAGGGTGGAGGTGATGATTGAAAACTAAAATCAAACCTATGGTTGCATGTGCTAGCTGTGTGACCTTGCTTATGACACACTTGACAAGTGGGTCGATTAGGTGCAAAGACATGTGGGGAGGGGGGGAAACCACGGCCACCATTTCTACCACGACCACCACGCTCTCTGAAACTTCCCTTGCCATGAGAGAAACCACAACCTTAGGAGAAGTTGTTCCCAGTGTGTTTCTGAGTAGCATTAGCGGAAAATTCAGGAGATGCCATAAGACCATTGCTCTAATGGAGTAATCTTGACTCATGAGTGAGGAGATGACTATATACTTGAGCTAGAGTAAGGGGATCCACATGGGTAGTAATGGACATGACTACTAAATCATAATCGATGCCTAAGCCAGCCAAGAGATAAGTAATGAAATCAGAAGATGATAAGATTTTACCAGCCATAGCAAATGTATCTTGGAGAAGCTTAGCACGCCTATAGAATTCGGCAATGGAGTCCAAACCCTTTTTTAGGGTAGTGAGTTGTAGCTACACTTGCATGGTGCAAGCTTGTGAATTTGCAGCCAGGGGTGGAGCTACGTTCAAGGTATCGCCCCCCCCCAAAAAAAAATTCTCAAAAATATCTTTTAGTATATGGTATTTTTTAAAATATCCTAATATAATGATAATTTGCCCTCCCAAAATATTTTCAAAAATCTCATTTAATACTTAGTTGTCTAGGTTTCTTTTAGTTTTTTAATAATTTTTTCATACTTATACCTATTTTTTGTCATTAATAAAATCTCACATTCTCATTTTATTTTTTTACATCTCATAAGAGACAATAAAATAGTTTGGTCTCTTTTTAAAAGTTATTTGGTAAATTTACAATCTCATTTTTCTTATTTATTTACACTTTTCATTTTAAGTCTCCTACTAGCTAGCTTGTTTGGATTAATTTTGTTAGTAAGTACATATATACTATCATTGAGTTAACAATTAGGAGTGAACGCAACAAATCTCATGTAGCTATTTCTATCTATATTATAGAGATTTTACAATATTCAATCTTAAATTCAACAAAAAAGTTAATCTATATTTACTTAATTTTTATCATTTACTTCAAAAAATCTTACTTGACTATTTCTATCTTAATTTTTATCGTTCAATTGAGTACGATGGAGTTCAAGTGAGAGGTTTAGATGGGTGGCTTTAATAATTTAGTTTCTCCCTAAATAACAACCTTAAATGGTTAATGTTAAACGTCGATGACACACTTTGTTACCTTAAATGTCAATTACTATTCACTCTTACATACGACACACTTTACTAATCACCCCCCCAAGCACCGAATCCTAGTTACGCCCCTGTTTGTAGCAAATAATGCTTTGAGGATATCCCATATTTCGCGAGAAGAGGATGCCCCTAACACGTGTGCAATCAATGGTTCAGATAGAGAAGAAATGAGGACACTCATGATGGCTTGGTCCTGTTGTTGCCAAGCTAGGAACGCAAGGTTGGTTTAGAACTTGCGTCGAGCAGTTTAGGGGGAACAATAGTCCCATCAATATGCCCGAATAGGTTCTGTCCTCTGAGGTAAGGCATGATTTGTGCCTTCCACATAAGAAAGTTTTCATTGTTTAACTTGACAGTAATCAAGTTAGAGGGGGAGGAAAGAGAGATATTAGAAGTTGGTTTTGGGGGGATCGATGCTTCAGGAATTGCAGCCATGGAAGCAAGCTTTGTGAGCTTTGGACTGAAAACCCGAAATAAAATAAAGAAATAAAATATGGACGTGAGTCCTAAAAAGCTCTTGATGCCATAATAGAACAGAGTAAACAGAGAGAGAGTCTGAAAGTATTTGATTTTCTTCATTGAAAATGTTTGATACAGACTGTGCTATTTATACACAAAAGCCTTTGTAACAGATTTTATCACTACAAATAGAAACATTACGTGTATAACAGAAAATTATTCTTGAACATTCTGGCTTGGTACGTCTTGAGCCTTTCCTGATGTGGTGTCCTTTGAGAGCTGATCTTGAGTGGTAATGGTATTGCTGATACTATTCAAGAATATAATTTTCGATATAGCCTACCTAGATTGATACGTCAATAAGAAAGCATAATCATTGTCAACTTAAACTTTTGAGACAAATAATTTAACGAGACATATAAATTCCTATAGGCTTTGATATCATTTACTCCAATGAATTCAGGGTATATAATATGAGAATTCCAAAAGGGTGTCGTTCTTCTGGTGGTTCTAGGGTTCTCTGTGTTTGTTCCAATCGCTCATTTTGGTCAAAATAAACTCGAAGGTAGATGAAATATAATATAGAAACTTTTTTTTTTTTTTGATAATTTAACTTGTTTAAGGGATATCTCCCTCATGATGTTAAGCTACATCAGTCAGAAGTTCAATGGAGGATCAAATATTTTACAACCACTCTTCCCAAGTCAAGGGCATTCTTCACCCTATAAACACTTCCCGCCCCACTAAAAGGTAAAAATAAAATATATAAAATTCCTACATTTGATGTGATGCCAGCAAGCTCCTATGCTCCATTGATTTCGTATTTCTACTTCTTGTGGGTTCCCCCACAATCCTCCTAACATATTTCCATGAAAATGGATGAGAACATAATGAGTCCCTCCAACCCCAGCAGCCGAACAAATTTCAGTTGCTCACAAAATGATACTAGGAAAAGAGACCCCAAAACTGGTGAGCCAGAGAGAGAGAGAGAGAGAAGAGAAGAAGAAGAAGAAGGGAATGTAAAACTGAATCACAGTGGTCGTGATACCATCAAGCCTTGGGAATATCCATTTCCGGCTTTCTGTGGTTTCTTCTTGAAATTTGTAATGCTACAATGTGGACATATGTATTCCAGCCCATCTGTTTTTGCATAATCCTGCAAGTTGAAAACAAATTATTACAACGATAGCTTTTCAAAAGAAATCCCAACTTTTGATGGATCCACTTGACTCTGCATATTAATGCAAGTTCTTCTTTACAGTAAAATGAAGCAAATGTAGAATATACAATCAAGATGCAACTCCTGACATGCACAAAAGTTATGGACGGGATATTATTCACAACCCAGAGGTGCTTATGTAGTTGAAGTGTTGATACCTTAAAAGCACCAAGACCCTGCCTTCTGTCACAGCCAAAGTGGGCCCACTCACCACATATGCCACAATTCACCCAATCCCCTGGTGCACTACTGTTAAACAGTCATGCAATTCCATTGTCAGCAAACATTTATTTAACATAATACAATTACTTATCATGTCAGCAGGAAAAAAGAAAAGGGGAGAGTACAAACCTGTGGCATAGCAAGCAACACTCTCCATCTACATCGTCATGAGCCAATTCGTACTCTAGAAGGTAAGTTTCATAGTGTCTTTTTAGCGTATTACCAACACCCTGTTAATACAGAGAGATTATCTAAATCAAATGAAAAGTATTACAATCTACTTGATTTTTCACAGGTCTTGTGCGATTTAACTATTAGTGTACTCAGCTTATAGATTCTAAATATGCTTGTTACAAGTTACCACCATATTTGAATCCTTCATTTAGACAGTTTCAGGAATCCCAACCTCTCTAGGAGTACGCACTTGTTCCCTCCCATACCCCTACCTATTTACTATCGTTGCTCCCACCACTTTTCCATGTTAAATCTCCACCCCCAAAAAAAAAAAAAAACTTTCTCCCACTTTTGTTGCAAACTAAAAAAAACTATCCTTAAATATCTCAGAATAAAGTAGAAAGACCAGAGAAAGGATTATAGGGCATACGGTCATTCTATTTGTCATTGTGTAATTATGCATCTTTGAAAAGATCTGCCCCTTCCAGTTGATACCGTTGCCAACATGAAAGCCTCCTCTTGTAACCACCTAAGAAAACCCTGTGCTTCAGTACCAAATTCTAGCAATTCCCACTAATCAGAACAATGCAATAAACTCACCTCTTTGTACAAGTTGAAGAGGTCAAGACGCTTCCCATTAAGTATGGCATCTGGAAACTCAGCAAGTCCACCTTGAGGGATAAGTCGAGTGTGCCCTCGAAGGATTAGAAACTGCATCACATCCTTCAGAAACTCCTCCTACAAGAGGATAACAAATAATTACAAAAACAATAAATTACACGGGTCCTATGCAGGCATAAGATTTCTAAAGATACTTTGGGTCTAATCCTATCGTAACTGGAACTTGATTTCTTAAGGATCAGGCTACTAGGTAACAAATTTTACGGTAGGATGAGTTGATGTATAGATCATATAGTTAACTCTTTAGGGTTGGAATATGTGAGGTACATTGAACTTAGGAACAGCATTTTCTTCAATCAATAGAAGTTATTAAATAGGCCATTATGTAGAGAAGTCTCCTCTTCACTTTATGAAGAATCTTTGATTTGAGTAAAATTTTGAAGGGAAAACTGTAACATTTGGCTTTCTGGTATACATGTGAAAAGCTTATGCCCCACTTTACCTCAAAAGGGTATGATATAGTCCCAATTTATTAATTTTGAGTCCACCATTTACCACAAAACTACGACGTTTCAAAGAGTTCCATGGCCAAGATTTTGGTCCATCAACCGCTTGGCAAAACATTTAATTTCCGTATCAAGATTTTGATCAAGGAAACAAATTCCAGGTAGTTCACGAAGGAAAAGCTTTTACTTCAAATTTTAATATAGATATGATGAAATTAGATATCTCGTTTTATTTTGTATATTTTTCTTTGCTTATTTAACCTAATGAAATACGCAAGACTGGGTAAAGTGGAAATCCAAAAACAGCCAGATTTGACAGCCAAACATAATTAGACAACTCACCTCAGAGCAAGTATGCATTGGACTCCTGCCACACCCATGTTTCTTCAGAGGTAGTGGATTCAAGGAAATAATCTGCTTGGCCTGTGATGAGCTTGAATATGTTCTTCTCTGTGTTGAAGGAGTTGATCCCACAATACTGTGTTTTGTAGGGGCAACAACTGGCAAATTAGCCTTAACTTGGCCTCCTTCATGCCCATCTGCCTCAGACATTCCAGAAAATGGCGTCATTTTATGGCGTTGAACATGAGGGATAGGCCTCATTGCAGCAACCTTCAGTTTTTTCCGAGCTGGGAGTAAGGGCATGCTAACCCCATTCCTCAATCTGGCATCCTTGTCCTCTACATCACGTTTATTAGACAAACCATTACGAGAACCAGGCGTGGTCTCTTGGCTCGGTTCGGATCTCTTTCGAGTAGGAGCAGGTGGTCTCAACCAACTTGGGGGGCTGCTAAACATTAAATTGTCTGTACAAGTATCTTTCTCATGCCTTGGACAGAAAAAAAGTATACGCTCAGCATCATCTCTCTCAAAAGAAGCAACAGGCAATCCCTGAATGCTGGCAATGCCAAGTGCAACTAAACTTCGATATGAAACATCCGGTGCTGACTGCCTCAAAACCTGAAAACACAACCACAATAGGCACGGTAACTAACATCCAGTACTAGTTGCCGCAAATCAAGTCTACAGAGTAAGTGCGCTCGTAAAAAAACTATGTTTCTCTGGAACCAATTCAGATTAAATGTCCAAGTGACTTTCTAGATGCTCCGAGGTCCAAAAAGTAAAAGAACTTGAACATCAAAAAATGAATTTCGAATAGTTTTCTCAAGGTTGACCCCAGGGCTTAAATTGTCACCACTTCAAAACATTGTAATGAATCGTAATGTTTCAACTCTTCTGCAGTCTAAATGTCTGAAACGATGATATATTTGACTCCACCATCATATGGGTTTTAAAAGTAGGTCCACCACAACTTTCATGCTAACTCATCCAGCTAAATGCAAAATCAGATTTCCAATAATATTAAGTTCAACCATTTTCATGAACAAAATTCATTTTGTTTGTCAAATGCTTGATCAAAGAAAGTTGTATAGTTACATATCCGTAACCACTATATTGCAATAATGTTGGTGAAGACACCCACGGG
>QEOT01004888.1:75286-106459 GCA_003123785.1 Pterocarya stenoptera
TTTTTTTTTTTTTTTGTCAGAGAATTGAAAAATCTATTCACTATCAGTTTATCATTATTTTGTGTGGTATTAAATTATTAAAAAATATTTAATATCTTATATTTTTTCTGCCATTTATTTAATTTCATATTAACTAATAATTAAAAAATTATAATAAGAAAATGATGTCTTTTGAAAATTATGATGTCTTTTGAAGAAAGTGGTGATTTTAAAAAAATCACCTCGCATGGTTCTCATGCATCGCCCACATCTACGCGTGGTCCTCACGCGCCATTCCTTCTGGCAGTTCTTCTCGACACACACATCAAATCACCAAACTCGCCACTATCAGTCTTTTTATATTTGATCTTTGTGGCTGAAAATAGACAAGTGTGCTACCTTCACAGGCCGTCACAGATTCCAAACTCTACGAGAGTTGGTCCAAAATGTAATCCGTTCTTTTTCGCATCTATTTTATTGCTTTCCTTTTTGGTTTCCTTATTATTAATTAAAAAAAATGTGTTCCTCTCGGACGTTTGTCTGTAGAAGTCGAGTTCTTTTTTTTTATGAATGGTGAGGTTGAGTCTCTGTTTAAGCAGAGAGTATTGTCTCTTTGATATTTGTCTGTAGAGAACATCAGTAATAATGAAGACTAGACCAATCACAAAAGAAAATAGTTTGTTGGTGGAGCTCCAAATACACTATTTTAGTTTATGATGTCATATTTGATATAAGAACATTCCATAATGTATCTGGTCATGGATGTAAGTTTCTCTTATGAATGAATCATGACAATTTCTCTTAAAAAATATATATATATCTCATTCCCAAATAGTGCTCATGACATATATCCAACGAGATTTAACTAACAAATGATTTAAATAAATTGCACACAAAAAACCAAAGGGCAAAGAGTACCTTTATTTATGAAAAATTATATGTTTAAAGCGATGTGGATAACACACATACTAAAGTATTTAAATAATATAATTTAATTTAAAAAAAATTAAACCTTGAATCTTATAAATCAAATCTTACTATTTAAGTGATGTAAATGAATCAAATCTTACCCCCCCATTCTCTCTCTCTCTCCAAAAACTAAGGACATTAGATCTGATTTTCACCGGAAAAAGAGGAAGTCTCCTCCCTCTATTTTTCTCCTTCCTCCATTCACCTATCTTGTCTATTAAGGTTTCATGTGCTTTGTTTTGCTTTCTTCAAGGCTAAAAAAAAAATAGATTTATAGATTTTTGACAACTACTGAGACACGCACGGCACAAACAGATTCATAGGTCGAAAACCATTTGAAGGAAAGTGGTGGTTTTGCGAAAATCACCGCGTGCCCGTGATTTTCATGCACCACCCACATCTGCTTGTAGTCTTCACGTGCCATCTCTTCCAACAACTCTTATCGACACACACGCTAGATCACCGGACTTGTCACTACTAGACCTTTCAGATTTGAACTTTGTGTATTGCCTTCATAGACCGTCACAGATTCCGAAATCTATCGGAGTTGGTCTAAACTGTAATTTATTTATTTTTTCGCATCTATCTTACTACTTTGCTTTTTGATTTCTTTATTATTAATTAAAATAGAAAAAAAGAGTTCATCTCTCAGACGTTTGTGTGTAAAGGTTAAATCATCTCTTTCTATGAAGTGTGAGGTTGAGTCTCTGTTTAAGCAAAATATTATCTCTTAGACGTTTGTCTGTAGAGAGTATCAGCAATTGTGAAGACCAGACCAGCCACAAAAGGAAATAGTGTATTAGTGGAGCTCCAAATGCATTATTTTAGTTTATGATGTCACGTTTGATATTAGAACATCTCAGAATATATCCAATCATGGATATAAGTTTCTCTGATGAATGAATAATGACAATTTTTCTTAAAAAAATATATTATTTATTTATTACCATATATTGCATGAGGCTATATGGGACCATTTAGTTTACTATCCTTTCTAAGAAGATGAAACTGTTTAACCTGTGAGTAAAACATTACCATTCGGAAAAAATATGCTATTTATTATTTAATGCTATTTATTACCATTCGGAAAAAGCGCCGAGTATAAAAAAAGATGCTATTTATTATTTCTTATACTACACATTTCAACGCGTGTTTTATTATTTTTATCATTTTATTTAAACATATATATATTGATGTAGAATGATAAAAATGACAAATCACACATTAGTGTATTGTGTAGGGAATGATAAATATAATTTTTTTTTAAAATATAGAAGTAGACACTTATTGGAAATTTCCATAATTTAAGAATAAAATATTAGTATTTAAAAAATTTCTATTACTTTTGATTTAGTTTTGATATGTTTAGATTATTATAAAAATATCATTTTATTGGTAAGTGATAGAATAGTTATATTTTAATTGTTTTTATTTAAGTTTTGCATCCAACTATTTAAATACAGCATTATATAAACATTCAAGTATTTATTAATTGAAATATAGACAATGCTACTCGAACGTGTAAATTTACTTTTTTATTTTATTTTTAACTATTTTGTATACATCTCTAAATATTTTTAAAAAATCAATTCATTAATAACCCCTTTTTTAATCATTAAATAAAAATAATAATCAATCAAGTTATCGATCACAATCTTCCGTTCAATAAGCATTTTTCCTGAAATATTGTACGTACGGAAGGACACGTGTTGGGAAAATAAAAGACCGTGTAGAAGGTGATTCTCCCTTACGACGGTCTACCCCTAGCTATAGAACCGGAGTGGTCCAGTGGTCCAAAGAGACTACTTAACATCTTATAGCTGAGTGGGACTGTTCATCAGGATTGTATTTGGGTATATTCAATCTGGAATCTGAGTTTTAAATCCTGGCTGGATTGCAGACCGGGTTAACTCAAGTTATGACCCGGCCAAAAATAGATAAAATCGAGTTTTTGAAATCCGAAAATTCAAGTTATGGGATTTTTTTTTTTTTTATTTAACCAAAGCCTACAGTTAAATGTTTTCCAAAAAATAAAAGTAATGTTAAAAAGCTTATTATTACTATTTTTTTTAATTTATCTAAAAGCCTATATTTCAAAAAATCATGTTGAAAAGCATAATAGCATTGAACATTGTCCATAATATTAAAAATATATCAAAATAGAATTAAATTTTATGTAAAAAATAAGTAAAGTTAGAAACTAATTAGTAATTACCTTTTTAACTAAATGCATGTGAAAGAAAATATATACAATATTCATCATGTAAAATGCATGCAACACAATGCAATTTACTATATATTACATTATTTGGTATTTATACATTATATTATAAAACACAAAATTACAATATATGAATTACAAAACATAACTTTGAAAGAAGATCATTAGATAGGTGTGAGCGGAAACATATCATCTAACGAAGATTGACGGATCTCTGTCCCCCCTACTTCAAATATCTTCCCAATATTGTTGTTGTGGTTAATTTGCAAGACATTAATGTAGATGAACATCTGCAGACATGTGGTAAGGCTTTAGTGGCACACTCCTCGTTTGTTTTCGGAAATGAGATGAGATAAGATGAGTTGAGATTAAAGTTAAAAAGTTGAATAAAGTATTGTTAGAATATATTTTTTAATATTATATTTATTTTGGGATTTGAAAAAGTTGAATTGTTTTTTTTATTTTGTATGAAAATTTGAAAAAGTTGTAATGATGAGATATGAGGTTTTCAAAACTTTTAAAGTTTTGAATTTCAGTCACGAAAACAAACAAGGGTCGCAATTTTTTGAATCTCCTAAAATCACAAAACCATATTACTTATCAAGGAAAATAAAATATAAAAAAAATATTTTGCAAGTGCATATTCACAACAAAAATGAAATGTAGAAGTCAAAATTAATCACAAATGATTTAGTTCAACTAGTGCTGTAGACTCTGCTGCTTCTATAACTAGGAATACATAACTACGAACACAAAGAAGTCTACCAACCACGATTATACTTCACTAACCTTATTGGAAAAACAAACCCATGATTCAGACAATTCCCACAAACCACCCACCCCTGCATCAGAAATGAGCATTAAGCCAAGGCCAAGCATGCAGATGGCTGCGCCAAATAATTGCCATAGAGAGAAACGTATACTTCTTTTGATAAAATAACTAAAATTATCAACAAATTTCACTACTATTATTGTAAGTGCTATTGGACCAAAATCCAAGCTTATTCATCAGAGTGGGGCACCAAATTGTGGAGAAATGCATATAAAACAAGCTACAGATCTTCACAAGTCAAAAAATAGACTACAGACTACAGATTTACAGATTTCCACGGGTTAAAAGCTATACATAACTCAGAAAGAAAAAACAACCTATATTTAAAAAAAAAAAGACGAGCAGATCGAGCAAAACTTTTATTTTTTGTTTCTCTTCTGCATACAAACATCACTACAACAGACTCAAATTCCCAAACACATGCAGCTACAAACGTAGCACCTCACTACAACAGCACATTTCAGACACAATGATTTCTCATAACCCAAATCGAAATAATAGCACCAACACAGAGAGAGAGTGTGTGAAATGGAGTAACCTTGGGTTGTAGAAGTCGATGACGGAGCGACAAAATAGAAGACGACGTCCACGAGAAACAGATCTTCGATCGGCAAAGGAAGAGTGAAAAGAGGCTAAGGTTTCAGCATGTGTGTGTGTGTGTGAGAGAGAGAGAGAGAGAGAGAGGTGAGGGGAATTTTAACCCTAGCATAAAACGACCCGGGGGTCGTTTTGATCATGGATCATGTTTTTAAATAAAACCCAGTACCCGGGATACCAAATCATGCCTAGACTGGGAAGGTTTGGGTTTTGCAACATGGGTTCCAGCCTAGGTTTGATCAAGGCCGAAACCTGGAACTAGAACCCGGTTAACTTGGTTTCAGGCCAGGTCAGGAAAAAATCCGACCCAGATGAACAGTCCTATAGCTGAGACCATTACTATTTCTTACTTGGAAAATGCTAAGTAGTCCCTCATTTTGGTCCTTATTTGACAGGTCATGTGTTTTAATTTTACAATTTTTTTAATGATTAAGAAAACGATTACTAGTGAATTTTTTTTAATTTTATTTTTCAAATATTTAAATATTTTTAAAAATATTTGAAAGAAAAAAAAAATAGAAATACACTAGGGAGCACGATCAATACATGTTAGACGGCCCCTAACATTGTCCTTATTACTTACCATAGGACACCCTATAACACAGAACATACAACCTAATCACTTATTTAAGGGCTTGTTTGGGAAGTGATCTCAAAACTTTTGGTAATTTTCTTTCCAAACATCATTCAAACACAAAATACTTATCAATTAAATTTTTTTAATTTTTCATATAATCGTTACCTAATCATGACAACCTTTTCAAACTTCAAAACAAAATAAATAAAAAACAATACTACTTTTTCAAATTTCAAAACAAAAACCATATTCTAACAATAATTTAACTTTATAATATTTTTATTCAACTTTTTATCTCTCATCTTCCAAAACCCAATAAAACATCATAACTCAAACCAATCATTATTCACAAACCATTTAACTATTATTCACAAAATTCTTATCTCATTTCACTTTTCAAACAAGTCATTATCTTAACTTGAATATATATATCTTAATATATATTATTTGTTAAAGAAAAACTATACTTATCATCCTCTACACCACATACTAATATGTGATTTATCATTATTGTCATTATATTTAAACACATTCATATTGATTTATAAATATGTGTTTAAATAGAATGATAAAAATGACAAATCACATATTAATGTGTGGTGTAAGGAAGATAAGTTGCATTTTCCTCTGTTAAAGTATAAATAATTAAATATATCTATTTTATTAGTTTCATTTTTTAAAATAAGGAGCTTTGCTACTCATCATCCCCCACACCACATTTATTTTTTATTTTATTTTTATTTTTTGAAAAAATTTTATTATTTCTAAACTAATTGAATTTTTCTACTCATTATCTATACACCACACAATTGATAAGAGAAAAAAATAAAAAGAAATTATGTGTGATGTCTGGTGTGTAGATAATGAATAGAATTTTTCATTAAATGAATATTTCAAATATTGAAGCTTAAACTTATGATATAGTCTTGATTTAATAATATTACATTAGTCCTAAAAGAAAAAAGTACATTGCCTCACTCGTTCAACTCCTCTCATAGCACTAGTAGTGAGATAGCTATAGTCAAAATTTGATTAAAATTTAGCTAAAATGCTTAAAAGTCAATTGCACCAAACTCAATAAATGTACAATAAATTTGGCTAAACCTTTTTTCACTGGTCAAATTTGGCCAACCCAAACGGGTAGCCTAATAATTTTTCATGCGTAAAAAATTGCTTCCCGCTTGTATGAATCGGTAGCATTTGACCCGAACTTATTTGCATACGGTGAACCTGGCACACTTGGCACTTCTTGTCTGCCAATAAAAGCAAACCACTACCAAATAAATTGAAGTATGAGCACTGCAACCCATAGAACAGCATGAATAATTACAAAGAAAAGTAAAAGCATGTAACACATTGACAACTGAAAATATCCTCCCGCACCTCCAAGTTATTAAAATATGAACAATTTCAGTAAAATATGCATAAATATTCCAATCAAAATTAGAATTAAAATAAATGAAAATATCAAAATTAATATTTTAATAAAATAGTAATAAATTTAGAGAATTTGTAATTTAGTATCGTTAAAAAGTGGCTAGCTAAATTTATAAAAGTGAATTTCCTAATTAAAATTTGGACAAATTAGCACGAGTGCGTGCTCTTTTTAATGGTTCCAAGCAATTCCAAGTAATTGACAAATCGTATTATGAATCATTAACATGCCAAACCGAATAACGTTTAGCCCTGTTTTCTGAAGTAAGCAACGAGTATGTATTAGAATGACTCGAGATTGAATCATGAACTCTTCCTACGTACCCCGCCATTACATCAGATTTTCAGCACAAGATTACAGGTTTTATAAATTTTATTACAAGTGTTAAGATAAAATATAAATAATTAAATCTACCTCTTAACAGATGATTGATGACATTTAAAGAATACATTTGAAGTTAGGTTGGCAACAGATGTATATATTCTAAAGTGAAACCATACCGAAGATGACAATTACACAACTTTATCTCCACCATTTGACAAACAAGAGTGAACCATTACCACTCGGAAAAAAAGAAAATAAGACTACACCAACGACAAAAGAGATCACCATTATCTGATCTACATGAAAAAAGGGGCTAGTTTGAAGAAGTAGGAGCTCCCTTTCTGCCAACTATGAAAGAGTGGTAATGTCCACTGCCCTTTTTTGTCTACTAAACGACGCCACTGCCAATATCAAAGCATTGATAATGCTCGGAAATATCTTTCCAACCGGCCCACTTCTTATGGCTCTGTGCTAACAGACAAGAAAAGAAAGCGACAGCCAAGAAGATTTAGGGGATACTTATCTTACAGTCCCAAGGGTAGAAAATAAAAAAAATCAGAGCTTTAAAGCCATCTTCTCTACCCGTTTTTGTTGTCTTACAGCAAATATATAAGCGAAACAAATCGCAACAGAAATTCAAACTCCCTTAATTAATTCTCTTTTCTACTCGACATCATATTATCTTCTGATCATATTCATCTGAAAACTACGGTATTATGAACACTGTGAATCTATGAAACTATTGCCCAGTTTCCTCGAGAAGGGATCGGCCTATGCTCATGTCGTTGACGGAATTCCTCTAGGAGGGTCTGAGTCTCACGTCGACCACTACTGCAACAATGCCTATAAGATGGCAGCATTCGCTTTGTAGAAGTTTCGAGTTCTCTTATTTCATCCAAAACAATTTGCCTGTTCCTGCACTCGATGCTGCAAAACCCTTGGTCACCCCTGCATCAGTGATGTAAAGTCAATCTGTTAGATGAAAAGTTCAATTATAAACGTAATTTCTTTGTTCTTCGGTTTACCCAAAGTACCCAAGCTGGGATACATAAATATAGATGTGGTACCTGTACATGTACACATCTTTATCCAGGCTTAGTTTCTTGTTGCATAATTGACATGTTTTCAGAAAGCAAGATTGATCAGGAGGTGGTTTGGTCCGAAGATGGTGTGATTGAGAGGTGGGTTGGCTTCTGAAGGCTGATTTCACGAGGATATTGGATTCATCTTGTGAAATCTGTATGAGGATTCGCAACCCTACAGCTGATGAAATCTTTTCTGAGCTTTTATGACCGCCTGCATAGCCGGCCTTATTATCCATGTTCTCCTCCTGATCCCTCTCTTTGTCTTCCAACTTGATGAAGGGGCTCTTGAAGCTTAGAACCATTGTTATGCAGAGAGAGGGAGAGAGGGAGTCGATGAGAGTTCTGAAGTGAAGGAGTGAAGGAAGGATATTTAAAGGCATTTTGTCCAGAGTGCACAATAATGTCAGAGGAGAAAATGACATGTTTTACTCCTTTGTAAATTTTGGTTTCTCACGTGCCCTCGCTTTGTCTCTTTTTTTTTTGTTCTTTCTGACATTCTGTATTATAATCTCGTTCTGCGTTGCACGCTTTTCCCAAGTTTATGCTTATTTTTACTTGGACCCACCGAAAGCAAAACCTGTCGTTGGGTCTAAAATTTGATGAGAAACGTGAAAAATGCGTAGTATCTATATTATAATTTGCGGTTTCTCTTGATTGTTTCAACTTCAAGGACGGTGGGAGTGAGGGAAAGTCTGGAACCGACAAGTCGGTTTAAATGAAATGATTTTAGATAAATTAAATAAAATATTATTATAATATTATTTTATTATAAAATTTTAAAAAATTAAATTATTTATTATATTTTATATAATAATTTAAAAAAATTATAATAATGAAATTAGCTAATATCACTTCTCAATTCATACGGGCTTTGATCAACGTGCCTTCTTCATCTACACCGTTCGATTATACACTGCGAAGTAAATTCACCAAATACACGTGAATATATTTCTAATATTTAACAATTCGTTTAAATGGTATGGTAAAGACTTATTTGGCTTTTGTCAGTCCTCTTTTTTTTTTTTTTTTCTTAAAAAGATCCTCTAAGATTTTCTACGTTCCGTCTACATTGAATAATCCGACAACATGCCATGTCATCACTGATAAAATCATGATAATGTCGTCTCGAATAATTAAAAACTAAAAAACAGTAAGAACTAAATAACAAAATTAATGAGGAAATTAAAAAGTAAAACCAAAATTTTAAAAACAGAAACAATCTAAAAAAGAGTTAGGATATTGACAATTAAGATCAGATATAAAATTATTATTTTATTTTATGATTATAATTTTTTTAATATTTATATAAAATATAATAAATATTTTAATTTTTTAAATCTCAATTTGACTTTTTTAAATTTTAAAATAATAATAATATTAAAAATTAATATTTTAAATTTTTATTTAAAACTAAATATTTTCATCGCACTATCCAAGCCTATTAGAAAAAAAAAAAAAAAAAAATAAACTAATGTAGGAGTATTATACACAGATCTATGTTGACTTAATTCGTAGGAGATGTATCATGATTCTATTAATGTTAAGTGCGAACGTAGCTTCACTGTTTGAATTATGAGTAATATTAAATATGATATTAGGATGTGTCAATTTCTGTTTAAAAAATAGTAGAATTTATTATTAAAAAATTAATTTTTTATGTAAATTTCAGATATATATATATATTTTTAAAGAGAATGCACGTTATTTATATATTCAAATAATACAACTATCATTTCTCTTGGACTATATGTGTAGATGGATGTAAGGATGTTTTGATTAAAAAAGAAGAATCCAAAGTTTGGTTTGGTTTGAATGCTTCTCGAAACATTTGGACTTTTAGTTTTAAGAATGGTTAGTATTATTTGAAGATTTTTACACTAGACATCATTTATGTGGTATAATTTAATTGGTAAAATTTAAATTTTTTAAATTTATCTTTTAAATTAAATTATTCTACATAAATAGTGTGTAGTATAAAATATTTCAAATAGAATGGTATTAAATTATATGGTACTTAGTTATATTTGACGTATAATATATTTTAACAAAAAATAAACGATAAATTATAAATAAAGTTTGGTCAAAATTTAGTTAGATAATTTACTTTTATAAATTTAGTTAGTCATTTTTCAACAACACCAAATAACAGACTCTCCAAATCTATTATTATTCTATTAAATTTTTAATTTTGACATTTTCATTTATTTTAATTATATATGTAATTTGAATATTTATTCATTATTAAAAAAATACATATTAATTTTCTAACGTTGATATTAGATTTTAAAAGAAAAAATTAGTATTAACTAATCATAATATTGCAGAACTAGAACTTGAAGCACTCCAGCAAGATAATTTCACGACATTGAAATGATGCCTGATGGAGACTTGCCGCCTTCTGTGGTTGAGTTTTAGATTTGGACGCTTCGTGCTTTTGAGACGAAGGGGAATTTTCTAGAGTTGTGAGCTTGCATGAAATGAATAGCACGCAGAAGAGGAAATTTTTTATGCCAAAATAATATTTGGCCAGCAACTTGAACTCAACAGATTTGACCAGTGAAAATGATCAAAGTTAAAAATATTGTAGTTTTGTTGAGTCCATTGCATTGAGTTTTTATGCAATCTAGTTAAATTTTGTCTAACATATAACTTTGTTAAGTCTACTTCTAGGACACTAAGTTGGCAACTAAGAATAAAATAAATATGATTTGAAAAAAAAGTGGGACATAGTTAAAAAAGTAATATTTTTATATAAGTTTTAAAATTTTAAAATGAGTGTACAGAAACTCCACATTTAAAGACGACAAATATTATTTTTTAAAGAGGAATATATATAAATATATATATTTATATATATTAGTTTTGGACGAGTGCAAAGGAAAGAAAATCCTTTTATTTATAAATTGGAGAGAATCCGTCTATCGGCATAACGTTGTGATGAGCTTTTTAATTTGCGTAACAATCATGGACAGTTACGTGTAAATTCTACCCACCCAATTAAAGGAAAAAACTATATATAATTCGTAAGTTCAGTATGACTTTCTCATGCATTAACTAATAGAATTGTGTTATTAAAAATAAATAAAAAAACTAATAGAATTCACATATCCATACTTCGCGTTTTTCATGTGTTCGCTTTAAATTTATATTTTTTTACTGATAAATCATTCGCTTTGAATCTAGAGCTCTAAAATCATTTGTCCAAATGCGAGGATTAAGATCATAGAATGAAAATTAAATACATAAAATGATAAGTGGAACATAAGAGATTAAACAAAAATAAATTCATAAACTGACATAATTTTATGTTATACGTTAAATCTACTTTACAATAAAAGTAACTTTATAATCAGATGTACTACATCGAACCACGTCAGTTTATAGATTTAATTTTGTGAAATTTGTTGTGGCCAAAGAATTTATCATATAAAATAGATCATATAATACCAGTTGAATGTTTATTGTTAACTTATGAGATCCAAGAATATAGTAAGATACATTCTATACTGGAAAATGCTAGAGTGCCTAGATTTGACCTATAGTGCATTTTATTTTATTTAAATGTTTAAAAAAGTTAACACTAGTGAATTTATGTATTTTTTTTAAATGTTTAAAAAATATTAAAAAAAAAAAAGGCAGAATGAACTAACGGTCAAACCTAAGAACTGGGTGGCACAATAACATGATCTTTATATATATATATATATAGTATATACATCATTGCAGGAGAGTAGCCTTTTCCTATAGATGACAATATGTGATACGACCCATGAACCTAACAAGAATACGATACGAAATTGGTGGATTTAAGTTTGATATAAATAAGTTCGGGTCAAACAGGTTGACTCGTTAAGACACGGTTAATAAACAAGTCAATAGTGAATCAACCCACTTAACCCAAAATCAACCTACAAATAACCTATTTAAATTTTATTTTGTTATTGTTGGTTCGTAATATTGGTATTTCTCAATATGTTTATGTTTTTATTATTGTGATTGTAATTTGGACTTATGCTTATGTTTGTTATTGTTGGGTTTTTAATATTGATTTTATTATAGTTTAAAATATGAAAAATATTGATATGAAAAATATTGATATATTTTTGTTAGTGGTTAGTCTTTTTTTTTTTTCCTTTTTTCTTTATAGATATTGTGGCTATTAATAAATATAGACTTTAATTTTTATGTGAAATTATGTTAATCATGTCAAATGAATTATGTGGGTTAGTTAAACTCATTTACAAGAATCAAGTTAAAATGAGTTTTCTAGTTAATCATCAAAAGTGTCAAAATGAGTGATACGAAGTTACCTTTTATTTAAATGAGTTATGTTAAGGATTGAAAAAAATATAATCTGTTTAGATTAACGGGGTCAGTTCGCATATTAATCCATATAATCAAATATCTATAACTTAATATGAGCAACAAAACCAACAAACACGAATGAATTGCCACAACTATATTTTCCAAAGAAAGTTGTTCCAAATTAAAAGCATTGACATTGTTTTCATCAAATTTATTTGATGAAAGGTACATCTTTTTCTTAAATCCAAAACCTCTCTAGTCATAATCCCACATTGGATTAGTTAAAATAATAATATAATTTATTTTTTTAGTAATAATATTTTTAATTTATTGTTTTCATATTTTACAATTACACTAACTATATGTTAATTAATAATTTAATTTGATACTTAAATTATTGTTTCCCAATTTAAATATATTGTGGCTCAAAATTAGGAAACAATAATTTAAATAAATAAAATAATGGTTATAGAGTGTAATCAGTTAGTCTTTAAATCCAGAGATGAACTTAAATGTACTGTAGCTTAAAATTAAAGATTTTAATATATGCTAAATCCAATACAGTGCTTTTAAATACAAATTCATTAAATTTAAAAAATGACACTCATTTGACGAGTACAATGCTCATGCTCTTACAAGGTGAGTATGTATTTTCCTTCCTGGCATCTTTGATCATAATTTTTGGCATATCCGATAATTTTGCTTGGTTTGCTTTCAAGACTAAAACTCAAAATTTTGAAAACTTCTTATCTCATTATTACAACTTTTTCAAATTTTCACACAAAATAAAATAAACAATTCAACTTTTTCAAATCCCAAAACAAAAATAATATTAAAAAATATATTTTAACAATATTTTATTTAACTTTTTAACTTTAATCTCAACTCATCTCATCTTTAAAAACAAACGAATTTTAAAGGATGCAGCAAACAACATAAAATTTCCTATGTAGCTCCCAAGGTGCCTAACCCTAGTAATGCTAGTTGCATTGTCAAGAATGTGAAGAAATTGGAGGAAATGGGTGTCAGGTTCAGCAGGTCCAGCAGTTTTTGGTAGAGCTCCGGCATCAATCCGAGGAGAGGCGACGAGTCTGAGGAGAAAACGGCTTGATTGGCTACTGGAGCTAAGCCAGGCGGTGGTTTGCTGAGAATGGAGGGACGTGTCTTGGAGCGGTGATCACGTCCAGGTGGGTATCCAACAACCCTCCAGCAGTGGTCATGGGTGTGACCTGTTTTGCCACATTAGATGCAACGAAGATGGCTCCTTGGGTTGCTGGAGTTGGCGGCTGCAAAGGCCATGGGGTCCGAAGGCAGTGGTTGGAGCTAAAGGAGGCGTTGCTGCTCTTCATGAAACAAGATAGAAAAAACCTTGGTGATGGGAGGAAGCGGATCCATAGCTAGGATTTGGGTTTTGAGTTGGGCAAAGGAATCATTTAGGCCAAGAAGAAATTGGAAGACACGCTCATCATCTGCTTGTTTTTGCATATCCTTGAGATCATTGTTGTTTTGAAGATGGCTTAATTCATCCCATATTTGTTTGATGTGGTTGTAATATTCATGGATGGAGTTGGTATTTTGTTGCAGAGAGGAGAGCGCATGCTTGAGGTGATAGAGACTAGCATTGTTGCCGTGGCTGAAACGAGATTGGAGGTCAACCCAAACTTCGCGTGGGTTTGTGTGGTATTCAAGGGAGTTGGCTAGAGATGGACTGATGGAGTTCAAAATCTAGGTAAGGACCATGTCCTTGGTTTGGCTCCATTATTTGTATTCGGGAGAGCTAGAATCAGGGGTGGGGAGAGAGTTATCAACAAAGCTAAGTTTATTCTTGGCATTCAGTGTGCAGGTCATGGCTTTTTTCCATTTTGGAAAATTGTCTCCTGTAAGGAGATTAGAGACAAGAATTAAGCTAGGGGAATCAGAGGGATGGAGAATATATGGAGAGAGGACAGCGAAAGAGGAAGAGGAAGAGGAAAAGAGGTCATGTAGGACTCGGATAGGGTAGGGATCATGTTTAGGCTGATACCATGTCAAGAATGTGAAGAATTGAATAATTTTATTTCAATGACTTGTGAATTACAATGATACACTACTGATTAAATAAATACAAGAAGTTAGACTAAGTATGGAAATACTAGACTAAGTATGGAAATAAACAAATGTAAGGAAATAATTAATATTTACAAATCAATAACTATAGTTAAAAATATGGCGATGATTCCTTGCCTGATTTTGTGCAAATTAGAATCCTGTGAATCGGATTTGATCGTGTCAATATCAATTAATCCCACTTTAATCTCTCTGTCGCCTTGTCTTTCCGATGAGACCAGAGTTAAGACAAGCAGAACCGCGGGCTAGCTGTACCGTACCGCGTTCATGCATGAACGTCGAATATATCTAGGGAAAGAGAGAGAATATATTACAGCTTTATTAATAAGTGGTGCTGAATGCATTCTCTAATCCATAATGGACAACCGACTAGACTTCGCAGTCATGTGGAGGATTAGATGCTTTCCTTCAACTTGACCATTCTATATATTCTTTTAGTGTGACTGTGGATCAGGAAAATCAAATTTAAAAAAAAAAAAAAAAACCTGGGCATGATATGATATTTAACATGAACAGAAGATCATAGGCTACAAGGCAAGAGATCAGAGATAGTACTCATGATTTTCCAGGCCATGAGTCAATTAGTTTTGCTTTTCCATATTCTTGGCGACCAAGTTAGTCACATATTCTCGAGAATTTATTTGCTAGCTAGTTTTCGATCGGTTTGGTCCAGATCATGATCATCGCCTTCATCTTTTAAAAGGCAGTTTTTCTATTTTTAAAAGTCATAAAATAGGAATTTAACAGATGTGATAATTTCGGGAACTGTTTTCAGATATTTGTTTATGAAAACAAATCATGACGCTTGATTTTAAAGTTAACTTTTTATTTAGGAAATTAATAAAACTATATTAAAAAACGCTTTTTTTTAAGAAGTTTTCTACTTTATAGATTGTCCTTCAACTCAATCTTTAAAAAGAATATCACAAATATAATATCTGGTATATACTATATATATATGTAGTACTATATAACTAGAACAATTAAAAAAGAAAAAGAATTGGAATTGGGTAAATTTAAAGTTGGCATGAACATATATAAATGCCAAATATAAAGAAAACAAGAAGATATAAAATAGAGCTATGCCATATAATACTCATTCAGATTATCTCGCCGTTTAATAGTTAGCACGTGTGTGTGTGATCTGAGAAACATGCACAAGCGTGCTGATCATCTAACGCCTGTGATGTAATCAAGTGAAATAGCTCGGGAAAAGTAAGAGATGGTCTGTGATCATATGAAGATCAAAACCGAGGTTGAGAGATAGTTTAACTTTTTGTGGAAAGTTGAAAAAATAATGAGTTGTTAAGATATAAAATAAATAATAAAAATTATCAATTCTTATCAGTTTAATTTTTGGGACAAATAGTTATTTTACATGATACCAGAACAAAGATTCTGAGTTCGAATCCTGACTCTATACTCTACTTCATTTAATTAAATATTTTACGTGTTGGATCGCCCATAGAGAAGGAGTTTGACCCATAGGTGAGGATAAGTGTTAAGATATAAAATAAATAATAAAATCTACCTCTTTCTTATGATTTAAGTTTTTTTGGACAACTGATGATTTTACGTAGACCCCATCAATGATTAGTTTAAGACGAGTTGAGGTGATCTGGACCAATGTACATTAATGATGTAGGTATCCCTTGCAAGCACGCACCCTTGGTTAGCAACCAACGACTGTACTGAACGAATTGATTCGAACATTGGCTATTATCAGAATGGCTACTTCATTCAAAGATTGGACTGCAAGGAAAATTCATCGATCTCAAAATTGATGCGCACATAATCTGGCGCAATGGATAGCGAAAATGCAAGCCTTTAGAAACATCTCCTTATTCATATCCCTCCTTGTCTTTTGAAATTTCTTAGTGGAAAAAATCCACCCCCACTACTTGTATAATCCTCTCATATCCTTTCTGAACTTTGTAGCTCATGGTTGAGAATATATATATTACTATCAACTTGCAGTTAAAAAAAAGAAGAAAGAATGGTGACTTTTTGTTTGATTGGCCAGCAAGTAAGTAAATTTAGTTAATTGTTACCTGAAAATTTTTGAAAAAGAGAAAAAAAAGAGGCATGAATCCGAACTTATCACTACTACTACTGCCATTGGGCTTTCCCTAATTGGTCATCTTTATGAAAACTGATACCGAGATTCTCCCACTTTCAAAACTTACAACATGCAAAGAATCGGGCCCCCATTCTCTTTGCCTATATAACAGCCCCTTCTTCTTCTCAAACTCTTCGCGTACAAAAGCATTATACAAGATCTTTTAATCTATTTTCTTCTCAATTAATTCCTTCCGCCTCCGTTATCTGCGCGCATCTTCATTTGTTTTTCTTTTGATCATGGCTAAGGTTCCCATGACCAACACCCTTCTCCTTATGGTCAGGTTCGTTCTTGTTTTTCCCTTATTATCTTCTATAAATATATATATATATATCATCGTCCTCTTCTTTACGTAGAACTGGTCGCCGTTTAAGGGTTCTTTAGTCTCTATAATACGTATGATAACCACATAGAACATCTTTTTATTCTGGTTTTGTTTTTGCACGTACGCTTCATTTTGTGTTACAGTCGGAGATCATATTCAGTTGCAGCGGAGAATGCAAGTCATGTACAGCCAGTAGTGACAGCGATGAGGAATGCAGCCGAGTCTGGCAGTGCTGTGGCCACGGAGCAGACGAACGATCAGATCTTAATTTGGACGAGACATCCAAAAAGGCATGGCAACTGGATTCCAGAGACTCATTTTGATGAGATTGATGTTGCGGAGTTGGGGGAAAGCTTCTTCCCAAAAAGAAGAAACCGTGAAGTTTTTCCAGCTAAAAATGGATCATTTCGACGCTTTACTTGATTTTACTGGGGACAGATTCTATTAGAATCTCACGTATAATTCAACGTAATAGTCCTTGGCGTGCAATATTTCCTTTTGTGCTTTGTAAAATTGCGCCCTGTACGTAGACAGTTTCTCATGCCATATATGCACCCGCAGAGTGGATAATTGCTTTGCTTTCTTCAATAATTTTCGATTCCCTGCTCCAAAGGAGCTGAATTGCCACAAGGTTTGGCATTCTAATTACCAGTGAACTATATGTATTTAATTGTAATGTTATCAAGCTTTCAATGAATGAATGGCTCAAATTAACATGCTAGATCTCTTATATATAAACCAAAAAAGAAGAGCTAGAGCTGAAAAAGCCCTGAAAATTATATAATTGGCCTGTCCAGCAACTTTATGAATCCGAGGAAAAAAGTTAGAAAAACCATGGCTGGCATGCTGCCTACTGAGCGGCTAATCCGAGTTTTGTTGATCAGCATCAAATTTGAAAAGAGGGTAGCAAGCGAGCCAATTATAATTTGACACGACTAATAAATTGCGACCCCTTAGTTTATTGGAGGCAACAAAATAAGTCCTCAATACAAACTTTAAGCAATACTAGGGCAGGATTTGCACAGCTAGTTCCGTTATCCACACCCCACCAATTGTACTTATATTATTCAAAAGATTACGGTCGTATAAATCTTACAGGTACTTCCATTCACCATGATTGAACTCCATATCATTCCAGAACTAAAAAAAAGATGAATGATCAATATAATTTAAAACATGATCATTATATTGCAATATCACACGTACGGATGCATTTAATTTGTTGGTAATTCTACTTTCCTGTTCGAGTAGTGCAAGCACCAACTAACCTCTTAAGTATTTATCAATATATACTATATAGGACCATTGCCAGACCCCGAAAGAAAATAAATTAGGGTTCACATGACCCTGATCATGAACACAGGCTTGCGTGCATATGTGCACTTGACCAGTCCAATTACCATTGATTACAAAGACAATAAGTACTTGTGACTACAAAGCTAGAGATTGGCTGGAAATGAAAAAATGACACCATACTAAAACGTGCCTCGGAGAGTCGCTATTTGCCCAGTCCCCTTCTTAGATATCTCCCCAAACTTCTCTGCACGTTCAATCAAGAGAGACTACTTGGCTCATGAATTGAAGTCGATCCTGATCATATTGATCTATTGCTGAAGCTCTAGTCACAAAGCATGCATGCATGAACAGATCACAGCCCGCGCGCGGTCAAGGCGATGGAGGTTGCATCCGCCCATTGACTAGCTAGAAGCACATACAGGATTTATAAAACATATTAATTAATTTGGAGATGTACGTACGAGTGGTGCACTGCCAATTCCACATATCGTATGTCATACCAATAGTATTATATATACAGCTCATGTGACAGATCAAAAAGTATATATATAATTTCTAGTAATAGCTAGTTCAACACCATTCTTCTTTAAAGTAGCTCTTTTCCCATTAAAGTTCTTCCAAAATTAATTAAGCAATGTGGGTATTGCCTTTTCCTTCCTGGCCTCTTGATCATATTTGTGGAGTATGTATCCCATGAATTTATAAAGCATGCAAACATTAACAGAAAATTCCCTTAATTTGCTCCCAAGGCGCCTTTATATCCCTATATCTAGTACTGCTGCATCAATTATATATCCCACTTTACCCTGTTGCCTTGTCTTAATTCCGACAAGACCTGAGGACAAGATAAGCAAAACCGCGGCCTGTACCCTACGTTCATACATGAACGTCGAATATTATATAGAAAGAGAAATTTGATCTATGTGCACTTTATAATAGAGACAGTGCAGTTCTATTGATAAATATAAATAAAATAAAATAAAAATTATTTTAAAAAAGATATTATTGTAATTTTAAATTTTTTTTTTGTATAAGCTTGCATAAGCTAGCGTCCCAATGAAAACTGTGCGTAGACTAATTCATATAGAAAATGAATACAGCTTAATTTCACTACAAAAAAATAGGGCAATTGAGACAGAATATTTGCAGCGAGAACGACCATTTGGGACAAAAACAGTCTCATTTTGGTAGGAAATAATCAATGTCACGGCAAATAGCTGGCAGCAAATAATCAGTTTTCTTGTAGTGTTTATTAATTATTGGGTGTACGTACGTAGGTCGATATATTTTTCTTGAGAACGTACGTAGGTCGATATTGGTACGTACTCTCGTGCGTGCTGAATGCATCCTCTATAGTCGACTATATCTATAATGGACAACCGACTAGACTGCACATAATATAGATGCTTTCCTTCAACTTCAAGACATGGATAATTACTATTCTTTTTTTGTGGCCTAGTTTATTTGCACATTAATGACATTATTTGATTTAAGATTTTTATAGGACTTTTAAAAATAAGAGAGAAAAATTTGAATACAAAAATTATAAAGTTCAAAAAGAATTAAAATGTAAATTTTTAATATTATTTTTTATTTTGATATTTGAAAAAATTGAATTATTTTTTATGTTTTGTTTGAAAGTTTGGAAAAGTTGTAATAATTAGATGAAAAAGTTGAAAATTTTGAAAATGAAAAATATTTGTATTTGAATGATATTTGGATGTTGAGATGAGATAAGATGAGATGACTTGAAAGATTTGTAAAACCAAACCAAACCAAGTCTTAGTGTGAAGGAAAATCAAATTTAAAAACCAAAAATTAAACTAGGGCATATTTTTTAATAACAGAAGACTGGCAAGAGATCATAGATACTCATTATTTTCTTAGGGGCATCAATTTGTTTTTGCAGGTCGTGTCAAGTCACATTCGACTATATGACTCAACATAAATCCAATCCGTTAAGTTAAACGGGTCAGACTTTCAAATCTTAACACGATCCATTTAAATAACGAGACGTGTCGCCGTATCACTCTTTTTAACTTTTTTAATAATTAATTAGAAATTGATCAATACGACATGACTCATTTCATGTTGTGTTTGTATTGAATTCACGAGTCATGTCACATATTGTCATGCATATTTTCTATCAACTAATTATGCTTTTCCATATTCTTGGAGACCAAGGTTGTCACATATTCTCGACAACTTCAAGAATTTTTTGGCTAGTGTTTGCTTTGAATCCTGATCTTTATGAAAACAAATAAGTACGCTTCTTATAGAAGTTATTTTTTATTATTATTTAGGAAGATAAAAATATATTGGAATCATTGTTTATAAGTTTCTATTTTATAGATCATCCCTCAACACAATCTTGAAAAAAAAGAACATCACACATGATATGATATCTGGTATAATATTCTTATATGTTCCTAGCTAGTTCTGGTGAAATAAAGTTCTTATATGTTCCTAGCTAGTTCTGGTGAAATAAAGAAGGTTATTGAACAAAATAATTTTGTCAATAACTCTTTGCATATTATTGGTCAACAATTAGACCGTATTTATAGGATGAATTTGTCCTTTAGAAATATCATAACCAAGGAAAAGAATTTTGGTTTGGAATAATTTAATTTTCTTAATAGAGAAAAATATCATTCATTTTTAACAAAAAAAAGTTCGTTATATAATTTCTTTTGATGATTTCCATAAAAGGAAAAAAAGTTGTTCCGGTACTGTTCATCAATAGATCATAAGGACATCATCAATGCAAACAATGTTAAAGTTACTGAATGAATTGAAAATGTCATTCATAATATTTTGAAATTCATTGAACGTATTAATCTAAAGACCAAAGTCATAAAATTCCCCTCATAATGTGTATATATATATATATAATATAGTAGTATAACTAGATCAACAATTAAATAAGAAAAAAGATTTGGAATCACTACAAGAAAAAGTCGTTTACGCGGCCAAGAAATATTGCCGCGAGCAAGAATTGGACGGCAGAAGGCATAAAAGACTGTAGCCGTGTTTTTCTTCCGGAGATTGAGAAAATCACCGCTAATAAGACTATTTCCGGCGACAATATGTCGCCGCAAATATAATCGCATATACAACCTCGGTTTAAAGCACGAATGGGTCTTTACGGTGATGTTTTCACTTTTTTTGTGGCCATTTTTAACCGCCGCAAAATGTCAGATTATATTCCTTCAAATACCCCTCCTTTCTTTTTCCCCCTTTTCTTTCATTTCCTTTTCCCCCCCTCTTTTCTTTTCCCCCAAATCGATACTCCCCTCTCTATTCTCAGTGAGTTTGCTGCCACCCTTCCCAAGCCGTGCCTACTGCCGTGCCGTCGCCACCTCACCGAGGAGGTGAGTCTCTCAATCCTCCGTCGGTTTCTTTCTCTATATTCATCTCTGTGTTTGTGCCTCTCTCTCTCTCTCTCTCTCTCTCTCTCCCCTTCCTTTATCTCTCTCTGTCCGTTTCTCCCACTCTCTATTTCGCCCTAATTATCTCTCTCTTGGTTCCATCGTCGTATGTGGGGATCTCAACCGGAGCGTGGACGAGGGGCTGCTGCTCAATGTATGGGTCTGTGTTTTTCAGTTTTTTCCCCATCGTCGTATGTGGGTAAGTTCACTTTTATTTGGATATTCTCCATGATTGATTGTGAATCTGTTACGAATTTATTGTGAATCTGTTTCGAATTGCAGTGCTTTATCTACAGTAGGGACTTTTTGATGTTGAAGGATGGGTTTGGATTTTAGACACTGATCGATAATTGATTTGGGGTTTTGGGAGCTTGGTCAAATGTTGTTTTGGATGATATACATCCGGGAGTTCATGAAAGTGGGTTTTATCTGGTTTTAGTTAATATGGGGTTTTACCTAATATGGGGTTTTATTTGATTTTAGTTCATGGAAGTGGGTTTTATCTGATTTTGGGATTGTGCTAGCTCTAGCTGCTGTGAAAGATTTAATTCACATCTAATCAAATAAATGCACGCTGAGGAGGGTAGTAACAGAGAGTTTTAGAGTCTCAAATTAATGTTACAACCAGCCCTGTGGTGGTGGAATTTTACCCAATAGGTGGCACGCTGGTGTATTTTTGCACTGTCTAAGACCTATGGAGGATTGGTTGTATTACAACACTGTCTAGCACTTCTTACTTAAATTGATCTATTTTTCATTTATCCGTTCTTCTTCGTTCTCTTGATCAATTGAACTGTGTTTCAGGACATATATATATATATATGTGTGTGTGTGTGTGTGTGTGTGCGCGTGTGTGCGCCATTATTTTGCACCCTATATATATATATAGATATGTATATGTAATGATTTGATATACCCTAATGCAAACTAATGCACATGCAGATATAGAATATATATAAATATTAACTAGCAGTCTTCTCACAACAATGGTTTCATTGGCTGCACAATTATTCAAGGTTTAGTTATTCATGATCTTTTTTATTTAAATTTGTAGGCAACATCATTTCATTTCATGGTTTACCTTGCTCCACTGTAAGTAGTGCTCTTTTGCTGTTTTTGATTGCTTTATTTTTCCAACTTACGATGACTAATCAATGATTCATTGTTTCTTTTTGGTTTTCTTGTAGGCCAACATTCTATCAGATATTCATGGTTTTTCTTCATTTCACTGTTGTTTTCTAGTGTAATTCTTGAATAATTAGCTTATAGCAGAATAAGTTGGTTTTTTTTTTTAATGTTTGTATCATTCAGTTTTTAATCTTGATTTGGTCTCTCAATCTGATTTTTTGCTGGTTTGGTATCTTGAGACTTTCATTTCACTTTTGTTTTCTATTGTAAACTTTCATTTCACTGTTGTTTTCTATTGTAATTCTTGAATAATTAGCTTATAGCAGAATAAGTTGGTTTTTATAGCAGAATAAGTAATTCTATTGTAATTCTTGAATGATCTTGAGGACTCTGGTTTAGGCTCTGTAGTGTGTAATAAGTAGGCTCTAATTTAGACTTTCACTACTTACTTAAGTTGGTTTTTTTTTTAATGTTTGTATCATTCAGTTTTTATGTTGGAGCCTAAAATTTTATGTTTGTTTTGGTTGGACTCATTACATTCTCTCAGACTTGTTCATCCAAGAATCATAAACAAGACTTGTTCATTCTCTCAGACGTGTTCATTCTCTCAGACTTGTTCATTCTCTCAGAGTTGTTCATCCAAGACTTGTTCATTCAGTTATATGTCATCTATGCATCTTCAACTTTTATATGATGTTTACCTTTTAGAGGACATTTATTTTTATTCTTTTGGTTAATTTTTATTAATTTTCCTTGAAATATAAAATTAGTGCATGGCTTGGATTTTGATGAATGAGGTGTTCTGCATATATATTTTTTTTGGGCATAACTTTTCTTTGCGGCAAATCCAAATTCGCCGCGGATATTTTTTTTCAATGTTTATCATTATTTGCGACGAAAAATACTCGCCGAAAATACTTTTTCACTGAGAACTAAGCTAGCCGCAGAAAATGATTCTACATTGCGTGAAAGTTTATTTCCGGCGAAATATTTTCACGGAAAAAGATATCCTTTCCGACGAAGGCTGAAGGTCACCGTAATTGATCAACCCAGACGATTTATTTTCGGCCAATTTGCTGCGAACGAATATCGGTCGCATGAAGTCTTTTGTGGCGAAAATCATGCCTTTTGCGGCCAATTCCACTCGCAGCAAAAACGCAGATTTTTTGTTGTGACTTGGGTAAATTTAAAGCTGGTGTGAACATATATGTACACATATATATATATATGCCAAATATAAAGAATTCAAGAAGATATTATATATAAAGAGAGGGTATATATGCCATATAATCCTAATTCAGATCTCGCCGACGTCGCCGTACCTTAATTGTTACAATATTCATGTATATTTAGAGTATCATTAATGCTTTATTAATAATTTCATTGCAATTTAAGCCCAAAAAAATCACTATAATTATTAACTAAGTACTTGTACAGTACTGAAATGGTACTGAATTCGAAACATTTACTTCGAAATAATGATTGGGGGCTTTATAAGGATTTCCACCCGCAAAATTATATTAGAAATTATAGAGAATCCTAATTTCTTCGATAAATTCTTTCTTCTAATTATAATATATATTGGGGTGAGTTTGCGACCATTAATCATATCAGACAGACATAAGCGTGCCGATCTAATTGCTGTGATGTAATCAAGTGAAATAGCTCGGGAAAAGCGAGAGAGAGAGAGAGAGAGAGAGAGAGAGAGAGAGAGAGAGACCATGCAAGAATAGAGCTAAAAGCAATGAGAGAGGGAGTCATTAGGAATAAACCCTTTTAACTTATCACAGCTACTCCAATTAATGCAGGGGTTTCCCCTAACTCATGTTGATATCAGATTCGAGTACCACTACAATAAAAACCGAAACCACAAAGATTCTCCCACTTCAACTTACAACAAAAACCCACCCGGCCCCATGCATTCTGTTTGCCTATATAAGAGTCCCTTCTTCTTCTGAATCTCTTCGTGTACAACACCATTATATATCTTCTGTTCTTTCCTCTTTTCAATTAATTCCTTCCACCTCTGTTATCTGCGTGCATCTCCATTTGTTTTTCTTTGATCATGGCTAAGGCTCCAATCAAGATCAGTACCCTTCTCCTTATAAGGTTAGTGCATGCTTGTTTTTCCCTTATAATCTTCTATCATCGTCCTCCTTTATTCTTGATATATACGTATAATATATAACGACATAGAACCTTTATTTATTTCTGGTTGTTTCTTTTCTTCATTTTGTGTTACAGTCGGAGATCATATTCAGTGGCAGTGGAGAACGCAAGAGTACAGCCAGTAGTGACAGCGATGAACAAGGCAGCCGAGTCTGGAAGTGCGGTGGCCGCGGAGCAGACGAAGGAGATAATCTTTTGGATGAGAGATCCAAAAAGTGGCAATTGGATTCCAGAAAGTCACTTTGATAATATTGATGTTGCGGAGCTGAGGGAAAAGTTTCTTCCCAGGCCAAAAGAAGAAACCCTCAAGCAGTAGTTTTTCCAAAAAGTGGATCCTTTCGACGCTTTACTTGAGACCCTATTAGTTTTTCACGTCTAATTCAACTTTCTAGTTATTGGCGTACTGTAATATATATCCTATTGTACTTTGCAAGATTGCCTGTAAGTAGACAGTACTTTCTCATGCCATATATGTACCCACAGGCCACAGAGTGGATAATTGTTATGCTTTCTTCTGTCTCCACTCTCCAGATCACGATGATCAGTTGAATTGCCACAAGGTTTGGCATTCTAATTACCAATGAACTATAGTTAATTGTAATCCTTATCATGTTTCCCATGAATGAATGGCTCTTAAACATGCTCTCTTCTGATGATTTTTTATTCATTTTTTTTAAATAGACGGCATTTCAATTTTATTGAGTATCCTCATCACTTATGGTTGAGAAAACCGTGTTTACATCTGGATACCTGAGGTTACATAATCCGAAGGTCCAAAACTAGATATCAAAATGAATTGTAAAAACACAAATAACATGAATCAAACCATAGTACTACATAACAAACCCAACACATAAAACGAAAGAGAATCCAAAAAGTTGGTCGCTCTCCATATATATACTGTCTGAATCCAAGGAATTAAGTTTTGAAAACCCAAGGCCTGCTGAGTAGCTTGTTCGAGCAGGCAACAGAACATGGTAGTACTACTCCTCAATGCAAACTTTAAGCAATAGGGCAGGATAGGATTGCACAGCTAGTTCCATTATATATTCATACCCCACCAATTATACCCATGCATATATTTACAGATTCCATTCACCATGATTGAATTCCATATGTTTCAATTAGAATAAAAGAACTGATGAATTGAATATTTAAAACATCATTGCAATGTCGCACGGATGCATTTTTTCTTGGTAATTTAATTTCTTGTTTCTTGAGTGTAATTATTCACATTATTTAAATGATAAGACTTGATTAATAGAATTATTCTATTCTTAAGCCGGTGTGTAGAGTACACTGTCTATACCACTTAAGTGGTAAGATTTGATTTGTAAGATTTTAATTTTAAAATTTATCTTCTAAATCAAATTATGCCATGTAAGCATTTTACTAAGTATGTTCCATACACTGGCTTGAGAATATAAATTTTTCTGATTTATAAGATTTAAATTTTAAAATTTATATTCTAAATTAAATTATGACACATAAGAATTACTCAATTACGTGTATAAATAGAATTTGTCATTTTTTATAGCTAGCTAGGTGGATACCATTTTCAATTTGATTGCTGTTTCTTATAAAGAAGTGGGCATTTTTGTAAAAGGAAATAAGGTAGCTATATATCTAAGATAACCACGATTTGAAATGATCGAGATAATTGAAAATCATCCTACTGAACTAAAAAAATAAAAAAAGTAAAAAAGATGATGATTGATCACTATGCTCTAATCCCAAAGAAACACGCACCTCCAAATTAGGATTCGCGATATCTATGCCTCTAAATTTAAGGGCAAGTTAAATCATTTGCTTAAACAAATCCCACTATATATTATATTGGATAGTTAAGGTTACAAAGTGTAGATTGTTATGAGACAGCTGCCAGCGTGTGGCCCCGACCAATATCATAAATTATGTCCTGTCTAAAGCCTTCACAATCACACTTGAGTTGAGGTGGACCCAATCTCACCTCCCAAGTGCAATGCTGGTGACAAGTGACAATTATTTTATAAAACTTTATTTTTTAAATCAATTAATCTATAGTTCCATTTTTTTTTAAAAATATTTTAAATCTTGAGATTTTCCCTCGAGGTCAGTTTTATATTTCATACACTCTACTTTCATTTTATACATAGTTATAAAATAAATTCTATATATATATTTGAATTATTTTAAAATTGTGAGTTTTCTTACCCTTAAAACAGGCAGATCTGTTGGGCTGCGGCATCGTTGTTACTTCGACAAGCTGCCTACGCGGTTTTGGTTCTTTGAGTTTGGGCAGGAGAGATTAACATCACTAAATTAATTAATAATAATAATAATAAAAGAGTCCAAAAACTGTGTGGTCAAACCGTCAAATTGAGCTGTGCGGTGGCTGCAAATGCATGCATGCCCCTGTTACACCACTAAAATATTTAAGCTTAAAATTTGCAGACAAATGTTTAGTTTATATAGGAATTTAATAAAATTAAATTTATAAATTGACATAAAAATTAAAATTTGATGAGTAGAGCGTGCTGCAAATGTAAGCTCTTGTTTGAGTAACGAGAAAAGGAAAGAGAGAACATATTAAAAATAATAATTAGATTAATATTTCTTCAAAAACTTAATAAGTCAGCAAAATAATAAATATATGAGATAATTAATATATAAGTTTTTTATATTTGGGATTTTTTTTTGGATTAGGTTTTAATTTCTTTATTTCTATTTTATTGCCGTCGGATATGCATCATGCATACACGTTAGCAGTGTCTCTTTCTCTGCCACGGGAAAATCTCAATGTCAATAATTAAACGGTTGAAGGGGGCGGGGGGGAAGAAAAGACGAAATAAAACCCTGAGTCGGGAGTGCCAAACAAATTCATTCTTTAGTTAGAAAAAGAAAAAAAATGAAGGCTCGTTTCCATGGTAGAAAGAGAAATAGAATATCTGATCGTTTGTTTTCTTCGACGCATACACAGAAAACTTTAGAGACTCACACGAGAGACATCATTCATTGGAATTCTTTTTCTTTTTGGGGTGTAAAATGTCGAGGGGCTCTCTGTGAATGACCAGAAAGATCGATAATTGAAGCCTTTGGATTTTGAAGCGCAAACGGAAATCTCTTTTTGGGTGCTGAGTTTTTTCTCAGGTTTTCCAACTACCCTTTTTTCTCTGGGAACTTTCGGTGTGTCACGGTTTTCTGTACACGTGGTTCGAAGGTGCCCCCGTTCGTCTTTCACCCGAGATGATCTGATTTCGATGTAATTTGATTGGTTTTACTGGTAAAACACTAAATTATGATCAGAATTTGCATATCCCTGTTTCAAATTATTGTTCTTTCGGTGGCAGAATTTCATTACATTGTATTATCATAAGCTCTAGAAATACTAGTTGTTTGGATCACTGAGTTTAATTCGGATATGGGGCTTGCTTGTCGGAGATCCTAAAGGGGAAAAGGGTCAAGATAAGCCGCACATGTTTTAGCTAAACTGAGTGTTTCATCCAATTGTAAGTGGTACTCTTGGATATCGAATTCAGAAAGGTTGCCTCAGTTTGAATCGAAATTGCATTGTACATCTTTTCGAGGAATTGATGGGTACCGCGTGGGAGTGATAGAATACAGATGGGTTTGAGCTGGTTCACCCAAAGAAGCGTGCTTGAATTTCATTTGCGTTGTGGTTCAGAATTAGATCTTTTATTATCATCAGAAGCTTAATTGTGCAAGAAGTAGGGGTTCAGGTTTAGATGATTAGAATGTGGTGGTGGATAGATGGAAGGAGGAAGCATTCTGTTTCATTTAGAATATGAGATGGAGAATCAAGCGCTGCCGTAATGCTGTCAGAGATTGCTGATGAATGTTCATCAATTGAATTTTGGTCTTCGATGCTTTTTGTAATGCCCAGTTACATGTTGGATTTTTTGTTCTTCAGGTTGGTTCAATTTGTAGGATTGATATATGTTTTTCTTTACCCGTCTTTGATACCACTATATGGTTTGTTAAGAGTGGCAAATGAGCATGTCATAATGAACAAGGCAATAGTACCATTTGTCGATGGATGCACCCGACAAGACGTTCTCTGAGCTAGTCGGCATCGTGAAATCGTGGATCCCTTGGCGATCCGAGCCAGCTAATGTGTCGAGGGATTTTTGGATGCCCGATCATAGCTGTAGGGTATGCTACGAGTGTGATTCTCAGTTCACGATATTCAATCGTAGACACCATTGTCGTCTTTGTGGCAGAGTTTTCTGTGCTAGGTGCACCTCAAATTCAGTTCCTGCCCCATCTGGTGATCCAAAGACTACCCGGGAAGAGTGGGAGAAGATTCGGGTATGTAATTATTGTTTCAAGCAATGGGAGCAGGGCATAGCTACTCTTGATAATGGGATCCAGATCTCCAACCTGGATCTTAGTACTTCACCATCAGCTACAAGTTTGGCTAGCACTAAATCTAGTGTCACTGCTAACAGTAGTACCATTGCACTTAGCTCAATGCGGTACACAGTCGATCCTTATCAACAAGTTCAACACAGTTCAGGTCTCAGCCCACAGCAATCATCTTTGATGGAAACAAGCATGAAGAGGCAAGGCGAATTAGTGTCGCGAAGGAGCAATGACCTTGTTGTAGATATGGGAAATCCAAACCATTATGGATTTTCAATGCACAGGTTTGATTGTTTCTGCTTTTATTTCCTTCTCTTGGATTCACACTTGGGACATTTATTGTGCGAGAGGGCTTTTTTAACCTGCTCATTTATTACAGATGTTTTTTTTTTTTAATTTTAAAAATGACCTTTCTCCCAATATAGCTTCTCTCTTGGATTCAAACATATCAGAAGTTTTTCTTTTATTCCATTTTTTTTTTCATTTATGAAATGACTTTGAGCATAATATTTGCAAGGATATATATTAATATTTGCATAAATCTTGGAGGACATGACAATTGCTACATGGTTATTAATATGTTTTAGTATTAAACTGATAGCCTGTATTCCATCAACCAGTGAGAGGGGTGTGCGAGCTTTAACATGTAACAGAACTTGTACAGGTTAGAGGATAGTGGTTGATCACTTTGTCATCATTTACAATGTCATCTCGTAAAGCTAATACACTAGCATTACTGCACTAAAGGAGTACTTGTCACATGGATAAACAAAAGTAGTAGTTTATTTTTGTATTATAACCCATTACACTGCTTGGTTTTTCTGTGGCATCAGGAGTGATGATGATGATGATGATGATGAATATAATGTATATCGTTCAGATTCTGAAACAAGGCACTTTCCTCAAGTCAATGATTGCTATGGTCAAGCTGACTTTGATGATCTGAGCAATGATGATGGATCACACAAGTTCCATCCTGATGGAGAAAACAACGATGCCAAAAGTTTAAGCAGCTCTCAATTACATCAGAGTTTTGACTCACAGTGTTTGGAAGGAACTCCACGACTAGGGAAAAAAGATGAGCATGATACCGGTGATGAGTGTGAAGCACCTTCCTCTATATGTGCTGCACGGGGTGTCGAAACAGAACCTGTTGATTTTGAGAACAATGGACTTCTATGGCTCCCCCCTGATCCAGAAGACGAAGAAGATGACAAGGAAGCAGGTCTGTTTGATGATGATGATGATTATGGGGATAATGCAGGAGACTGGGGTTATCTGCGCACCTCAGGCAGTTTTGGAAGTGGCGAGTCTCGCAATAGGGATAGGTCAGGTGAGGAGCACAAGACGGCTATAAAGAATGTGGTTGATGGGCATTTTAGGGCTTTGGTAGCTCAACTGTTGCAGGTTGAGAACCTTCCCATAGGCAATGAAGATGACAAAGAGAGTTGGTTGGAGATTATAACATCTCTGTCCTGGGAGGCTGCTACACTTTTAAAGCCAGATATGAGCAAGGGTGGAGGGATGGATCCGGGTGGATATGTAAAAGTCAAATGCGTAGCTTCTGGGCATCACCGTGAGAGGTAAAAGATCCAATAATTTCTATCACAGTAAAAGAATATGCTTCTCTTTTCACATTCTTGCACTTAAATCGAAAATTTTGATTTCTCATTTCGTAAATCATAACTGAAATAGTCTGTCCTCATGATGGTGAACTGTCTTGTCTGAGTGGGATGCATCTGCCTAACAATTGCTGTAGGTTTGGGTGTATGGGTTTGGAATGTAGTAAAGTAACTAATAAGTTGCGAGATAAGCTGGAGTAAAACACAATACTAGTGGCATAGTAAAGGAATTTTTTTTATGATGTGGAACCTTATCAAGGCACAGTCTTTCAGGCCCACCCCTGGGGATAAACC